>CM008279.1:24036956-24269566 GCA_002319775.1 Fagopyrum tataricum
ACCAACATGAATTAATAAAATAAACTTTTTTTAAAAAAAAATCTTGTAGTTATAACAATGATTGATGAATGAATGAATGAAATGAATGAACCTTGATTATCTAAATTATTTTTTCAATGTTTGTTCCCGTATAATGCTTCCGATCCTTTTTTGGATTTTGGGAAGTGTATTAAGGGATGATTTCTAAACATTCATCTTCAAAATATAAATCATCCAACACCAAGAAAAGAGACATGTTCCTAATGTTTGTTGTTTCAGATCTTTTAGCAAGTTGTTGATTAATGATTTGTGGTAATTGGCCTGATTGTGTTGACTTTTCTTGTGATGTTGGCTTCGGATTTTTGATAATTCCTGGCTTTAAGATTGCTTAATTAGTTGGGATGAACTTCCATTTAAAGTCGTTCATCGAATGTGACTTAAACGTTTGTTCCAGAAGAAACCGTAGTCACATGCCCCTGTTGATCGTGTTTTGATCGTGGTGGTGTTCGAGGTCTCTGAAGATCCTCCATCTAGGTGGAGGGAACGTCGAGGGATCCACATTTCCGCAGGAGGTATGTCTTCCCGTTTTAAGGGTTTCTACTATCCTACTTCCCGGCGGCGAGACACCGCGTTAGCTCAGCTATCCCGTGTCCTCTCCATGTTTATGTCATGCTCGTGTCTTGCTCGTCTTCTCGTGTGGTTTGTTTGTTCCGTCTAGTTTTGACTCTTACTATCTTTTTGCACTTTTGTGGTGTTGTGTTTTCGTTTTATTTTTTCGCATTGTGCATGACGGTTAGTCCGTTTGCCGGTTTTCGGCCTCTCGATACACCAAGTTGTTTGGTGTTTGTCGAAATCCTTACCTTCTTTCATAAAAAAAAAACGATACATATAATACATTTACTTGATTAAAAGTATTAATTGAGCTTTTATTATATCATCAATTTGAAATTCAATTTTTCTTTCTTTCCATTTTATAGTTAAATGGGTGATTAAATAAGACCTAGAATAAGTTGACATATTGCATATCCTATTTCGTATTTTCATGTACTAAATGCTACCAAGAAGAGAACATGCTCAAAATCCTCTGCATTCTCAGCTTGAAAATTGAAATTGAAATTGATAGCTCTCCACCATCTACGGATGCTCGCCAGTTTCAGGTTAAGGAGATTGATTGTGTATGGCTGCACATGTATAGGGACATGAACTCCATTCACATCATTGTTGAGTATTGACAACTTTCCACTAAGTACTACCAAGTCTTTAATAGACATATATGGAATCCATGGGCATAAACAAAGCAAAAATTCATAACTCTCTTCACAATCCCTTGATTGTTTCTCTAGACAGCACCGAGCCCAACCATGAGTCAGCGATGAAACAATTTGTATTTAGTTTAAGAAAACCAACAAGTGGGGGTAACCATCTATATAGCATAGTAAGATTCAATGAAGAACCAACATTGGCCGTAGGAGAGTTACCATTAGCAGTCGAAGTACACAACCTTTTAAAGCCTTCTTTCACCATGGTGACATTGACATCATCTTCCACAAATATCTAAAAATTTCTACACTCCCAAGCCGTCCAAGTGCAGAAGAAAATATCATTCAACATCTCTTTGTTTTGGAGATTAAAAGTTTCTCAAAAATACAAGACATAGGAAGATGAAGAAGATTTTTGAAAAAAACAAAAAGATGAAGATCCCCACCAGACATCAGTAGCTGCGCAAAGGATAAGCGCATGGTTGATGCTCTCCTCAACTTGTAAATTGCATCCCGTGCAGATTGTCGAGTCCACAATATGGCGTTGAAAAAGAGTAGATCTAACTCCCAAGGATCCTATTAGGAGTCTTTAAGCAAAAGGCTGACATTTGACTAGGAGATTTAGTTTTCAAATTCCCTTCCACATGGATATAATGAAACTAGATAAGTAAGAATACCAATTTTGCAAATGATGACAACGGCCAAGCCAGTAGGCACTCTTAATAGAGAAGATTCCCTTTTGCTCAGGCCACCAGAACATATAATTAGGAGGTCTTCTATTACTTAAGAGGATGCTCTGAATAATATGTTGATCAACAATATCAAATAATTTGGAAATAATATCCACATCCCAGCCGCCAATAGAGAGTAGATCATTAACTTTTAAAGCCAAATTGGGATCGTGTGATATAGGAATAGCTGGAGCTCTCATACCAACATGATCATCAGGTAGCCATGCATCTTCCTATACTCTAATAGCCCTCCCATCTTCCTATACTCTGTAGGTTGATAAATAAATACTGCATTTATGATTTTGCGCAAAATATTAAATTTTAACAATTATCGCACATATATACATTTACCTTATTAAAAAGTATTAATTGAGCTTAACTATATCATCAATTTGAAATTCATTTTTTTCTTTCCTTTTTTTAGTTAAATGTGTGATTAAATAGGACCTAGAAAAAGTTGACATATTGCATATCCTATTCTATATATCCATGTACTAAATTCTACCAAGAAGACAACATGCCCAAAATCCTGTGCATTTTCAGTTGGGAAATTGAAATTGATAGCTCTCCCCCGTCTCTGAATACTCACCAGTTTCAGGTTAAAAAGATTGATTGTTTATGGTTTCACATGCATGCATACGTCAAGGAACTCCATTCACATCCGTATTGAGTATTGACAATTTTTCATTTAGTATTACCAACAGTGATGGGACATCGCTGGAGACAATGTGGTAGAATGCGTTATTTCCTTTTTTGCGTCAAATACTATGCATGTGGGCCTGAATGAGACTCTCCTTTCGCTGATCCCAAAAGGTGCTAAACCTGACCACATGTCAAAGTTCCGCCTTATTGGTATTTGCAATGTGGTTTACAAGCTTGTTACTAAGTTAATGGCAAACATCATTCATCCTCTTATGAGTAGTGTGGTTGGACCGTTTTCGAGCAGTTTTATCCCGGGACGGATGATTGAGGACAGCGCACTATTGGTCCAGGAAATGGCTCACTCGATCAAGAGCAAGAACACGGGCAAACAATGGATGTCAATAAAAATAGATCTTGAGAAAGCCTATGATAGACTCTATTGGGACTTTGTGGAAGAAATGTGCACCCTACTTGGCCTTCCATTGAAGTGGAGGAATTAGATTAATGCTTGTATACGGTCCAATACAATGAGGGTTCTTTGGAATTGTAAGAGCCTTGATCTTTTGGAGCGACTTTTGGCCTTATCCGCCCCTGCGTGTGAGTGAGGCCGCCCCTGCGGCTCAGCCATGATCCGCCCCTGCGGCCAGGAAACCCGGCCCTGCGGTTTCCGGCGGCTGCAGCCGGATTTGTTGACCCTTGACTTGTGCTTTACTCTTTTCCCTTCTTACTCTTTCCTTGGCTCGTGATCAAGGGTTCTTATTTCTCTTCTTCAGCTTCCTACGTCCTTCTTGCTTCTCCCTTCTCCCTCCTTGGTCTTGTGTTATTTTCTCTTGGAGTTTGGAAGAGTTTTGATGTGAGTTTGATGATGTTGATGATGGATGTTGTTGTTGTTGAGCTTGGAAGCCAGCTGTGTGTGTGTTGATCTTCCTGGCAGCCTAGGACCACAAGTGTGGTAAGTGATCTTGCTTCTCTTCTCTTCTTCCTTGTTTCCACCTTCCTTAGCTTAGGATTAGATGATTGATCATAGATTAATGTTGGAATGTGTATGTATATGTATATGTGTAACTTTTGATGAGAGAAGACGTGAATTGTTCACGTGAAGAGTGAAAGAAGAACCGCGGGATCACCTTCTGCACTGTCGCCGCCCCCGCGGCTAGAAGCCACCGCCCCTGCGGAAGCCGTGCCGCAGCGCCAGCGCCTTGCCTGCGTTGCCTGCGTCCCGTGTCACCGCGCCTGCGGCTGATCCCTGCCGCGCCTGCGGGTTGTCTACTCCGCTCCTGCGTCCCTTGATCACGCAGGTGCGTCTTGTCCCGGGACTACCCATAGTTGGGTAGCTCCTTTCCTTTCCTAGTATGAGGGAACTAGTACCATGCTAGGTGTCGGATGATGATGAGTACGATATAGATATGCCGGTTACGGCTTTGAAGTTTAGTGTTATCGAGGTTTACGAGTTGGATATTATCCTAATGGATCTCTTGGGTCTAGGTGTGACCCTTTGTGTGATAGTAGATTGATATGTATATATGTATGCCTTGTATATGCCGTGTTGTCCTCCAGATTGGAGTGGACGTATATGAGAGTTGATCATAGTTGGGATTACTTCCGAGACTGAGGTAAGTCCATAGGACTTACTTAGCTGCCATCTCTATATTGGATGTTGCATTAGTGGTGTATGTTTATGCTTGATATTATGTGCTATGATGTTTAACGACCTATGGTATAGTGACTGCCCATTGTAGGGCTGTGACAGCTTTGCCCTGTCATCCCGTGTGGAGATAGGGAGGTTCTCTACGGACAGGCAAGATATGGAAGTGGGACGGGCACTTGCTCCACTCCCATAGGGTACACGGAAAGTGTGACCAGATCACCACTCCAGCTGGAAACATCCCCGAGAGGCGAGGGTTATATTCCTCGTGTCACATATGTTCATATTGATATTTATATATATACGATTCGTGTGTTGGACCATTTATATAAAGATAATGAACCGGGTGAATGTGTGATATCATGTTGAAGTGTTTAGTATTTCTGATATGTGATTGTGCATACGCTCATTCTTTATATGTGTATGGTTAGCTAACGGTTTCATACCGTGTTGTAGATCTTTGCAGGTAAGGAGAACTGTAGAGTGATCTAGAGAGGGTGATCCGCTGAGGGCTCCGTACACTGGGATTATTATCGTGGGTTATGGATATTTGATGTACGGTTAAATGTTTCTTTTGTACTCAGCGGTACTTATGTATTACCTTTGGAGATTTATATATCAGTTTTACGTTTTCTATTTAATCTATCGGTGCCTTGTTGTAAGATTCAGTGAACTTGTTGTCAGGCTAGGGTCAGGATCCATTGTGAGATCCTAGCCCAGTAGCCCCTCGAGTTCTACGGACTTGGGGTGTTACAAAGTTGGTATCAGAGCCCAGGTTGACAACAATGGCACTAGTAATTTGCGATAAAGGTCGAATAGATAATTAAACAGAACCCGAAAAATGGTTTGACTTTTCAAAAGGTTTTGGTTTTGAAATGAGTACAAATGTTTTGGGATATCGTGTACGTGAGCCATCGCCCCTCTGAAGATCTCGACAATATATATATAGATATTCTGTTGTGATTGATTTGATATATACATACGGCATATATATAGCCTTTTGAGTTAGGTTTACGTCCTCTGCAGATGGTTCAGACTAGAGCCTTACCTGTAGTTGGACGAGGTAGAGGTAGACCCCCTCTAGGTAGAGGACGGGGTAGGACTTCCGCTGTTGATCCACGTGCAGCGGAAGAGGTTCACGAGGACATTGCTGAGAGTGTTGTTCGTGAGACTGGGAACGGCGTAGTTGGGAGACAAGGTCCACAGCGAGTCCAGTTAGATGACTCAGATTATGTCTCCATGGGAGGACCTGAGTTCCGTGAGTATATTCGGCGAGTGGAGGAGGCTGTCAGAGCAGGTAGACTTATCCCAGATCTTCCAGTACATGAGGGATCATTTGAGAATTCCCATGGGGTTACACAGGTGCCAGCTGTACCGACACTTGCTGCTGAGATTGCTAGAGTTTTAGAGGAGCATCGAGGGCCTCGACCAGACAGTTGGTTGAAGGCATTCCATCAGATAGGAGTACCCCCTTTCTCTGAGAAGGTGGGGTTGGAGGTGGAGCTCTGGATAGGACACGTAGACTCAGCCCTGGAGTCTATTAGGTGTCCGGCAGACAGGCAGATAGAGTTGGTGCAGAGTCTGTTCAGAGACTTGGCACAACACTGGTGGAGGTCTATACGAGTGCAGGTCACCAGTTATGAGCAGATGCGGACGATGATCATAGAGCGTTTCTGCCCTGCCTCATTAAGGAGGGAGAAACTGCAGGATTTTGTAGAGGCTGGGTTCGAGGATGTACCAGTCTCTGAGGCTATCAGGAGATTTCATGAAGAGGTGGCATTGCTGGGACCAAAAGAAAGCCAAACCTACATTACTTGCGAGTGTGGGGATGTCGAGTCATAATTAGACTAAATGACAATAAACGTAAGACTTTAGGTGAAAGAGGCATTGAGTGTGTGTTCATTGGCTATGCCGAACACTCCAAAGCTTATAGGTTCTATGTGATAGAACCAAATGACTTCATCTCGGTCAATACCGTTATAGAGTCTAGGGATGCCATCTTTGATGAAGATCGTTTCACCTCGGCTCCTAGGCCTAGGGAAGTGATCAACATGACCTTAGATGAGGAACACCCAAACAAACGTCGTAGGATTCAAGTTGAATCATGGCAAGCCTCACATGGGCTTGACTCGGCGGAGATTGCTCCTATGAGCACTATTTTGTCCCAAAAATCAACTTTCCAAGTGTTCTTCGTTGAAGGATCAAGGGATAATGAAATGGATTGTCACTCTTATTTTCATATAGATGAGGATCCAAAGACATTTGAGGAGGCCATGAAGTCTCAAGATGTTGCCGTTTGGAAGGAAGCAATCCAAGAGGAGATGGACTCCATTGTGGGCAACCACACATGGGAGTTGGTCGACCTTCCTTCCGGTTGCAAACCTTTGAGGTGCAAATGGATCTTCAAGAGAAAGATGAAAGTTGACGGTTCCATTGACAAGTTTAAAGCACGCTTGGTCATCCAAGGCTTTAGACAAAGGGAAGGTGTCCATTATTTTGACACATTCCTTAATGGTGATCTAGTGATTCACCAAATGGATGTCAAGACGGCATTCCTTAATGGTGATCTAGATGAGGAAGTGTATATGAGACAACCCGAGGGTTTGTCTTGAAAGGACAAGAACATAAAGTGTGTCGCTTGATCAAATCCTTGTATGGGCTAAAGCAAGCTCCAAAACAATGACATCAAAATTTTGATGATGTCGTATTGTCAAATGGATTTAAGATAAATCAAGCTGACAAGTGTGTCTATAGTAAGTTTGATCATACCGGTCAAGGTGTGATCATATGCTTATATGTTGATGACATTTTAATCTTTGGAACAAACCAAAGACAAGTAGACCTCACCAAGGATTTCTTGTCGACTAAGTTTTCAATGAAAGACCTAGGTGAGGCGGATGTGATTCTAGGCATAAGAATCAAACGTGATGCTAAAGGCTTAAGTCTCACGCAATCACACTACATTGAAAAGGTTGTCAAACGCTTCCAATGTGATACGAGTACAATTGTTACTACTCCTATGGACTCAAGTGAGAAGTTGATGCCTAACCAAGGATCGGCCGTTTCTCAACTTGAGTATGCACAAGTAATAGGATGTTGTATGTATGCAATGACTAGCACTAGGCCAGATATTGCATTTTCAATTGGTAAATTGAGTAGGTACACGGGTTGTCCTAGCTCACAACATTGGAAGGCACTAAGGCGTGTGCTTAGGTACCTCAAGGGAACCATGGGTTTTGGCATCCTGTATACTAAGTATCCTTCGGTGATAGAAGGCTACTCAGATGCGTCATGGATCACTAATTTAGAGGATCACTCGTCCACAACTAGATGGGTTTTCTTGCTAGGTGGTGGTGCCATTTCATGGGCTTCAAAGAAGCAAACGTGCATCACAACCTCGACCATGGAGTCCAAGTTTGTGGCACTTGCCGCTGCCGGAAAGGAAGCTGAATGGCTAAGGAATTTGGTTATAGAAATTCCTCTATGGCCAAAACCGGTTTCTCCTATCTCAATTCATTGTGATAGTGCAGCTACGTTGGCTAAAGCTTATAGTCAAACGTACAATGGGAAATCAAGACATCTTGGTGTGAGACATAGCTCGGTTAGAGAGCTCATAACTCACGGTATAATATCGGTCGATTTTGTGAGAACACACAATAATCTAGCTGATCATTTAACCAAGAGCTTGGCTAGGGACTTAGTTCAAAAGTCAACCAAGGGGAGGGGATTAACGACCTAAACTAAAAAGGACTTGTCGTGGGACACCCAATTCGCATATGGCTTGATGCCTTATCTGAATTCAATGAGGCAAGCCCATTCCAAGAAGTTGTGAGCATAAAATGTCCATCCAAGGTAATGCTCTATGCCTATATAATATGTATAGTTTGAAATAAGCAATTTCTTAACAACTCTTTTTGAAAAATTGCAATTATAGGTGCAAGATCATAAGAGAGTTGGCTACGTGAACATGAAGTGTCAAGGCTTCTTCAAGGGAGTATATGGTCGACTCGCCTTTATGTTCATTAGAGGATTAGGACACAATAGCCTTTAAATGTGTCATTTATTTGTAAAGGAAATGTAAATTTCGTGTATGTTGCCTTCATGTACTTAGACAAGTTAAGTGGTTCAATCCATTGGGACACCACGATTCTTTAGTGCAGAATGTGTAATTATACTAATTCAATAAATTCAATCGAAAGACATTTATGATTTGCGAATATTTTGTTTGGATGTATGTCTATAAAAAGTTTCTTGACTTTGCTCAAATGGGGGAGGAATGTTGGAGATTTGGGCTAAGTCTTCATTGTAACCATTGAGCTTGTCTCGAGACAAGGTGCAATGAGTTGTTCACATGTGTGTCACTATGGTCTGGGATGCGGGAGGCAAGCCAAGTGACCGGCACTAAGAGCAACTAGTATTGTAAGGGGAGTCGAATCGAAGCAAGGTGATCTACGACAAGGTTAACCTGTGCCAGATTTTACAAGGCCGATACTTGGGGATTTTTAGCCACGGTTTCTCGGCACACCTTTGGTTCTTAGGCTTATACTGGCTAAAGAACATGTGGTTAAAATTTGGGAGCAATCCAAGCTCAAATGCTTAGTGAATGTCGATGAAGCAGCTAGTGAGCTTCTTTATGAGCTACACTAGCTTGAGCTAAGATATTGAGTATTTGCGGATCTTGGAGCTTACCCTAGCTATGCGAAAGTGAATAAAGCTCATTGGAAGTGTTTGCGGACCAAGAAAAATAAGCTTAGCTCTAAGCTAGTTCCGGGGAGCGGTTTTGGGCTCCCTGTTTGGGCCTCGGGCCTCGGGCCTTTTTAGGGTTTCAAGGCCCATCATCCAATCAACTTCCATGTAACTTCCCTAACCGCTTTTAACCGCTTTTAACCGCTTTTTGGTGGTTATAACTTCCCAAAAACGTTGGCCCCTATGCCTATATAAGGGAGAGCCATTTGCACTTGATTCCTCATTCGTTTTTGCAACAAATAAGCTTTTAGTTCCATTGTATTGACATTGGATAGACCTTCTTATAGCTTGTTTGCAAAACTCGAAAGACCAGTATAGTTCCATTGTATTGACATTGGATAGGCATCCATCTTAGATTGGTTTTGTATTGACGAAACCTAGGAATACCCTTTCTTTACAAAGTAAGACAAGTAAGTCACTTACTTAGTCTTTGTAACGTGTAACGTTTTATCCCACTAAGGTATTTGGATATTCCCGGTGTAGGGGAAAATACACTTAGAAGGAAAATTATTTTATGAATGACTCATTACATAATCCAAGTCAATGTTTTAAACATATAACAATCGGTTTATAAGACTTGCAATTGAACTTAATTTATATTAGAGTTTCGTCTACTCCTTTTGGAGATTACAAACTCTTGGTTGGGTTTTGTCTACTCCTTTGTAGAGATTACAAACCCTTGTTAATGATTTGATTTCACTTCAAGATAATTATATATATATATATATATTAATTTGATTGGCAATTGGGAGAACCGTCTACTCACTTAAGTGAGACTACGGCCCTTTGGTCTAAAACCGGACACCTAAAATCCAACAATCTTCTAAGTGTATTTATTGTGTTTTGTTTATTGTTTTGTAAAATTGAATTGGTCAATAATGAGTAAGACGTTAATGACGGAAATGACTTCTCGCTTTGGGAAGTTGGATAAGTTTGAGGGTGTGAACTTTAGGAGGTGGAAAAAGAAAATGCACTTCCTCTTGACTACACTGAAAGTTGCTTATGTGCTCACGACACCTAGACCGGCCGAGCCGGTTGATGATATGGTGGAGGAAATATCGGTTGTCCGAAAAAGGAGCAAATGGGATAATGATGACTACATATGTCGTGGTCATATTCTCAATGGCATGAGTGATGCATTGGTTGACGTCTACCAAAGTGTAGAGTCATCAACATTGTTGTGGGATCAACTCGAGTCTAAATATATGGCGGAGGATGCATCATCTCGCAAATTCTTAGTCTCGGATTTTAACTCGTATAAAATGGTGGACTCAAGGGCGGTAATGGAACAATATAATGAATTGCTCCGGATTCTTGGGAGGTTCACGGAACATGCCATCCATATGGATGAGGCCATTGCGGTTTCGTCTATAATGGATAAGCTCCCCCCTTCATGGAAGGACTTCCGCCATGTGCTAAAGCACAAGAAGGAAGAACTCACGTTGGTGGAACTTGGGTCACACCTTCAAATTGAACAAGGCCTTAGGGCACAAGAGGGTGGAATCAAGAAGGATGATAAAACTTCTACTTCCCACGAGGCCAACATGATGGATGGCAAGGGCAAAAGGAAGAGGTCCAAAGGAAAGGACATGGACAAGGGAAAGAAATCCAAGAAGTCCAAGAAGGATAATATTGACAAGAAACCGAAAGGTTCTTGTTGGAAGTGTGGCAAGACTGGCCACTTCAAGCGGGATTGTAAGGCTAAGGTCGATGGATCCAAGGGTGGAGGTCAAAGTGACCAAAACCCACCAAACCAAGGTAACTCTCTTATGAGTCTTGATTCTAACTTTGATATAAATTCTGATTTGAATTATGTGTCATTGACTATTGAATGTTTGTCCATGCAGGATGATGACCTTGGATGGTGGGTGGACTCGGGTGCAACAACTCACGTTTGCAAAGATCGGCGTTAGTTCAAGACGTACGCCGTCGCTAACGATGGAGCACTCATACATATGGGAAACGAGTCTGCCACCCCCGTTCTAGGAAGAGGGCGGGTTGATCTATACTTCACAAGTGGCAAGACACTAGTCTTATCAAATGTTCTACATGCACCGGCCATTAGAAAGAATGTGGTTTCCGGTGGTGTACTTAATAGGTTTGTCTTCAAACAAGTCATAGAAGCTGACCGCTATGTATTATCTAGGAGAGGAACATTTGTAGGCTTTGGCCATTGGAACAACAATATGTTTCTTCTCTCTTTATGTAATAAACTTTCTAATATTAATAATAATAAGAATAGTTTATTTACATTGTCATCTTCTTCCAGTTGTGATTTTGTTAAATGGCATGCACGACTTGGACATGTTCACTTTAAACGTATAAATGACATGACTAAGGATGGTATTTTACCTAAACTTGACTTACCAAAAGATAAGTGTAAAACGTGCATGTTGACCAAAATAACAAGACTTCCATTTCCTAGAATTGAAAGAGAACAATCTATGCTCGGCTTAGTCCACTCGGATCTAGGTGACTTGCACTCTACTCCTTCATTAGGAAAGAAGAAGTATTACGTAACATTCATAGATGATTACTCTAGGTATTGTTACGTATATCTACTCTTTGCAATGAGTGATGCCTTAGACAAATTCTATGTATTTAAGAATGAATCTGAGTCACAACAAGGTACCTTAATAAAAAGACTACACACGGATCGTGGTGGTGAATTTATGGATAAGGAATACTTTGAGAGTGTCGGGATCATACATGAGACCACGGCACCTTACACACCATAATCAAATGGTGTGGCCGAACGAAAGAACCGAGTGCTTAAAGAGATGGTCAATGCGATGCTCTCTTACTCGGGTCTTAAGAACTCGTTTTGGGGTGAAGTTATGCTCACGGCAAACTACTTGCTTAATCGTGTTCCAAACAAAAGAAGCAAGAAGACTCCTTATGAATTATGGTTCAAAAGAAAGCCAAACCTACACTAATTGCGAGTGTGGGGATGTCAAGGGATAATGAAATGGATCGTCACTCTTATTTTCATATAGATGAGGATCCAAAGACATTTGAGGAGGCCATGAAGTCTCAAGATGTTGCCTTTTGGAAGGAAGCAATCCAAGAGGAGATGGACTCCATTGTGGGCAACCACACATGGGAGTTGGTCGACCTTCCTTCCGGTTGCAAACCTTTGGGGTGAAAATGGATCTTCAAGAGGAAGATGAAAGTTGACGGTTCCGTTGACAAGTTTAAAGCACGCTTGGTCATCCAAGGCTTTAGACAAAGGGAAGGTGTCCATTATTTTGACACATACGCTCCGGTGGCTAGGATTACAACCATTAGGTTATTAGTAGCTATGGCGGCTATACACAATCTAGTGATTCACCAAATGGATGTCAAGACGGCATTCCTTAATGGTGATCTAGATGAGGAAGTGTATATGAGACAACCCGAGGGTTGAAAGGACAAGAACACAAAGTGTGTCGCTTGATCAAATCCTTGTATGGGCTAAAGCAAGCTCCAAAACAATGGCATCAAAAGTTTGATGATGTCGTATTGTCAAATGGATTTAAGATAAATCAAGCTGACAAGTGTGTCTATAGTAAGTTTGATCATACCGGTCAAGGTGTGATCATATGCTTATATGTTGATGACATGTTAATCTTTGGAACAAACCAAAGACAAGTAGACCTCACCAAGGATTTCTTGTCGACTAAGTTTTCAATGAAAGACCTAGGTGAGGCGGATGTGATTCTAGGCATAAGAATCAAACGTGATGCTTAAGGCTTAAGTCTCACGCAATCACACTACATTGAGAAGGTTGTCAAACTCTTCCAATGTGATACGAGTACAATTGTTACTACTCCTATGGACTCAAGTGAGAAGTTGATGCCTAACCAAGGATCGGCCGTTTCTCAACTTGAGTATGCACAAGTAATAGGATGTTGTATGTATGCAATGACTAGCACTAGGCCATATATTGCTTTTTCTATTGGTAAATTGAGTAGGTACACGGGTTGTCCTAGCTCACAACATTGGAAGGCACTAAGGCGTGTGCTTAGGTACCTCAAGGGAACCATGGGTTTTGGCATCCTGTATACTAAGTATCCTTCGGTGATAGAAGGCTACTCAGATGCGTCATGGATCACTAATTTAGAGGATCACTCGTCCACAACTGGATGGGTTTTCTTGCTAGGTGGTGGTGCCATTTCATGGGCTTCAAAGAAGCAAACGTGCATCACAACATCGACCATGGAGTCCGAGTTTGTGGCACTTGCCGCTGCCGGAAAGGAAGTTGAATGGCTAAGGAATTTGGTTATAGAAATTCCTGTATGGCCAAAACCGGTTTCTCCTATCTCAATTCATTGTGATAGTGCAGCTACGTTGGCTAAAGCTTATAGTCAAACGTACAATAGGAAATCAAGACATCTTGGTGTGAGACATAGCTCGGTTAGAGAGCTCATAACTCACGGTATAATATCGGTTGATTTTGGGAGAACACACAATAATCTAGCTGATCATTTAACCAAGAGCTTGGCTAGGGACTTAGTTCAAAAGTCAGCCAAGGGGATGGGGTTAATGACCTAAACTAAAAAGGACTTGTCGGACACCCAATTCGCATATGGCTTGATGCCTTATCTGAATTCAATGAGGCAAGCCCATTCCAAGAAGTTGTGAGCATAAAATGTCCATCCAAGGTAATGCTCTATGCCTATATAATATGTATAGTTTGAAATAAGCAATTTCTTAACAACTCTTTTTGAAAAATTGCAATTATAGGTGCAAGATCATAAGAGAGTTGGCTACGTGAACATGAAGTGTCAAGGCTTCTTCAAGGGAGTATATGGTCGACTCGCCTTTATGTTCATTAGAGGATTAGGACACAATAGCCTTTAAATGTGTCATTTATTTGTAAAGGAAATGTAAATTTCGTGTATGTTGCCTTCATGTACTTAGACAAGTTAAGTGGTTCAATCCATTGGGACACCACGATTCTTTAGTGCAGAATGTGTAATTATACTAATTCAATAAATTCAATCGAAAGACATTTATGATTTGCGAATATTTTGTTTGGATGTATGTCTATAAAAAGTTTCTTGACTTTGCTCAAATGGGGGAGGAATGTTGGAGATTTGGGCTAAGTCTTCATTGTAACCATTGAGCTTGTCTCGAGACAAGGTGCAATGAGTTGTTCACATGTGTGTCTCTATGGTCTGGGATGCGGGAGGCAAGCCAAGTGACCGGCACTAAGAGCAACTAGTATTGTAAGGGGAGTCGAATCGAAGCAAGGTGATCTACGACAAGGTTAACCTGTGCCAGATTTCACAAGGCCGATACTTTGGGATTTTTAGCCACGGTTTCTCGGCACACCTTTGGTTCTTAGGCTTATACTGGCTAAAGAACATGTGGTTAAAATTTGGGAGCAATCCAAGCTCAAAAGCTTAGTGAATGTCGATGAAGCAGCTAGTGAGCTTCTTTATGAGCTACACTAGCTTGAGCTAAGATATTGAGTATTTGCGGATCTTGGAGCTTACCCTAGCTATGCGAAAGTGAATAAAGCTCATTGGAAGTGTTTGCGGATCTTGGAGCTTACCCTCCCGCATCCGGGGAGCGGTTTTGTGCTCCTTGTTTGGGCCTCGGGCCTCGGGCTTCCGGCCTTTCTAGGGTTTCAAGGCCCATCATCCTAGCAACTTCCATGTAACTTCCCTAACCGCTTTTAACCGCTTTTTGGTGGTTATAACTTCCCAAAAACGTTGGCCCCTATGCATATATAAGGGAGAGCCATTTGCACTTGATTCCTCATTCGATTTTCAACAAATAAACTTTTAGTTCCATTGTATTGACATTGGATAGGCCTTCTTATAGCTTGTTTGCAAAACTCGAAAGACCAGTATAGTTCCATTGTATTGACATTGGATAGACATCCATCTTAGATTGGTTTTGTATTGACGAAACCTAGGAATACCCTTTCTTTACAAAGTAAGACAAGTAAGTCACTTACTTAGTCTTTGTAACGTGTAACGTTTTATCCCACTAAGGTATTTGGATATTCCCGGTGTAGGGGAAAATACACTTAGAAGGAAAATTATTTTATGAATGACTCATTACATAATCCAAGTCAATGTTTTAAACATATAACAATCGGTTTATAAGACTTGCAATTGAACTTAATTTATATTAGAGTTTCGTCTACTCCTTTCGGAGATTACAAACTCTTGGTTGGGTTTTGTCTACTCCTTTGTGGAGATTACAAACCCTTGTTAATAATTTGATTTCACTTCAAGATAATTATATATATATTAATTTGATTGGCAATTGGGAGAACCGTCAACTCACTTAAGTGAGACTACGGCCCTTTGGTCTAAAACCGGACACCTAAAATCCAACAGTATATTTGTTTTCCCGACGACTGAGGGATGCCACCCGGGCCTATATGGCGGGATTTCATTGTGAGTCCTTGATGGACTACCAAGACAGAGCCGCCGATTATGAGCGAGAGCGGGTTAGTCAGAGGAGAGCTTCTCAGACCGGAACGTACTGGGCAGGCCAGTGGTACTGCTGGAGCTGCTAGTGCAGGGCGAGACCAGAGTCGCCAGAGTCATCCCTCATCTGCACCCGTTACAAATAAGGGACGACAGTGCTACAACTGTGAAGGGTATGGACATATACGATCGGAGTGTACGAGGCAAACAGTGATTTGTTATATATGTGGTGGACGAGGACACAGAGCTTTCTTTTGTAAACAGGGTGGAGCATCGTCTCAGTAGGGTTCTATTCCTACTAGTGTAGTTGGGGTGGACAGAGACCACCTCAGCAGCAGCAGACACAAGGACAGTAGAGAGTCCCGGATCATCCTACTACTCAGGGAGCTGCTCCTGGGTCGAGTAGAGGCAGAGGTCGTGGCGGGAATGCCACTGATACCAGAGGAGCTCAGGATAGAGTCTTTTGAGTTGAGGAATGCAGAGGAGCCAGCTGCACCGACTGTTACAGGTACCATTCTAATTCATGGTTTACCTGTTAGAGTTTTATTTGATATTGGTGCTACGCACTCTTTTATATTTGATGCCTGTGTTGAGCGTATGAGTTAGTTACGACTGAAGGGACACCCTTTAGTATCGGGTTACCCGATGGTAGTAGGGTCATAGGAACCCATGAGATAGTTGTTTGTCCCATTTGTGTAGGGACCTGTGTATTATCCGTTGATCTGGTTGTCATGCCGCTGGTGCATGAGTATGTTGTTTTAGGTATAGATTCGATGGACAGGCATCAGGTTGTACGAGATGTAGGTAGGAGGACTGTTACCCTCTCTACCAAGTTAGGACAGATAGAGGTTTTCCGAGGTTAGGACCTTGGAAAATCAGGTATGGTTATCAGTGCGATACGAATAGCTAGACTGATTGCACAGGGTTGTGATGCCTTCTGGTGTTATGCCAGGAATGAGGGGGAGAGTCCAACATTAGAGGATATCCCAGTGGTCTGTGAGTTTGCAGATGTGTTTGTTGAGCCGTCCAGTTTACCGCCTCAGAGGAGTGTGGACTTTGGTATCGAGTTAGAGCCTGGTACGAGGCAGATCTCGAAGGCCCATTTCGGATGGCGCTTGTTGAGATGTTGGAGCTGAAGAAGCAACTCGAGGAATTGGCCGAGAAGGGTTTTATTCACCCTAGTGTATCTCCATGGGGAGCACTTGTTCTCTTCGTACGGAAGAAGGACAGATCGTTGAGATTGTGTATAGATTATAGAGAGCTGAACAAGGTAACCATTAAGAAAAAGTATTCATTGCCACGTATTGATGACTTGTTAGATCAGCTTCAGGGAGCGACTGTGTTCTCCGGGATTGATCTGTGTTCAGGATATCACCAGCTGAGGGTGAGAGAGTAGGATGTGCATAGGACAGCATTCCGGACCAAATATGGCCACTACGAGTTTGTAGTTATGTCATTTGGGCTTACGAATGCCCAGCCGTCTTTATGGAGTGATGAACAACATCTTCATCGACTTCCTAGATCAGTTGTGGTGGTCTTCATTGATGACATTCTGGTGTACTCTCGCAGTAGAGAGGAGCATGCAGGACAGTTGAGGACTGTATTGCAGGTTTTACGGGACAGAGAACTTTATGCTAAGTTCTTTAAGTGTGAGTTCTGGATGCCAGAGGTAGCATTCCTGGGTCATGTGGTTTCAACTGAAGGGATCAAGGTGGATCCAACGAAGATAGAGGCAGTAGCAGTATGGACTACACCGACGAACGTCAAGGAAGTACGTAGTTCCTTGGCCTAGCAGGTTATTACAGACGTTTTGTGGAGGGATTTTCTGTGATTGCCCGTCCATTGACGAGTTTGATGTGGAAGATTACTAGATTTGTGTGGTCTGATCAGTGCTTGCAGAGTTTTGAGGAGTTGAAGAGGCGTTTGACTTCTGCTCCTATTTTTGGCACAACCAGAGGTTACATCTGATTTTGTGGTTACAGAGAGGCATCCAAGCTCAGCTTGGAATGGGTATTGATGCAGCGAGACAGAGGTTTTTACAGGAGGTTCACTGTACACCTTACTCTGTACATTCAGGTACGAGTAAGATGTATCAGGACTTGAGACGTCTATATTGGTGGGGAGGGCTAAAGCCCGATGTGGCCAGAATTGTGGCACAGTGTGCGACCTACCAGCAGGTCAAGATTGAGCATTGCAGACCTGGAGGTGAGCTCCATCCAATTCCTGTTCCACAGAGGAAGTGGGAGAACGTCACCATGGATTTTGTGACCGGGCTGAGACTGAGCCGGAGTTTTGATGCTATTTGGGTTATTGTGAACAGATTGACGAAGACGACACGTTTCATTCCTATTAGGGAGACGTGGCCGGTGAGCAGTTTAGCTGAGGAGTACACTAGGCAGGTAGTGAGACTCCATGGTGTACCAAGGACGATCGTCTCAGACCGAGATGGACGATTTACCTCGAGATTCTGTCAGTAGATTCAGACTGCCCTAGGGACGAGTTTACACTTCATTACTGCGTTTCATCCTCAGACAGATGGTCAGTCAGAGAGGACCATTCAGACGCTGAAGGATATGCTGCGAGTTTGTGTATAAGCATGCATTTATTGGGATGGCCCTTATGAGGCACTGTATGGGCAGAGATGTCGTACACCGTTATGTTGGGATGAGCCTAGTACGACCAATGGTTTGACACCTGATCAGATTCAGGATGATATAGCTCGAGTAGCACTGGTTAGAGAGCGGATGCTGACTGCGCAGAGCCGTCAGAAGTCTTATGTTGATAGGAGGTGTATACCTCTAGAGTTTAGAGTTGGAGCCCATGTGTGGCTGAGAGTGTCCACGACACGAGGTGTTAGGCGTTTTGGCATTAAGGGGAAGTTGAGCCCCGATATGTCGGACCGTTCGAGATTTTGGATCGGGTTGGAAGCGCAACCTACAGGTTGGCTTTGCCGCCGAGATTAGAGGGTGTTCACCCTGTGTTTCATGTGTCTCAACTGAGGGAGTACATACCAGATCCGAGACATATTGTGAGTTATGATGATTTGGTGGTTGAGCCGGACCACACCTTTGTTGAGCACCCGATTGCAGTCCTAGAACGAGGTATGAGACGCCTGCGTTTGAAGGACATTTCTATGTTGAGGATACAGTGGTCGAGACGTGGACCTGATGAGGCTACATGGGAGACTGAGGATAGTATCCAGAGGAACTATCCAGAGTTTGTGCCGAGATAGATGTACCAGTAGGATCGACGAGTAGATCTTAGTACTATCTTGGTGATGTTATGCTTATGTGCTTATATGTCATGATGTGTTTATTTTCGTACTAGTTGTGATGTGATATGTGATCTTAGTAGATCTTGTTGTGCTAGTACGACTAATATTTATAGCTGGAGATGGCTCTTTCCTCCATGCTATTATGATATGTGATAGGTTTAGCTGGAGATAGTTCTTTCCTCCATGCTACTTTGGTGGACATAGTGTTGCTGGAGATGTTTTTTCCTCCATGCCTTTCTGTTATGAGTACGATACGGCTAGAGATGTGATTTATCTAGGCCTTGTGATGTATTTATGGTTTGGATAGAGATGGTTTTCCTCTACGCCCTGGATAGTGTTTTGTTGTTGGAGTTGACAGTTTCCTCCATGCTTATGTTTGAGTTTATAGAGAGTGTTGTACGTCGGCTTGTGAGTCCGAGTGGTTTGAGGATTTTACAAGTTTCGGGACGAAACTTGTTTTTAGGGGGGGTGAGGTGTAAGAGCCTTGATCTTTTGGAGCCACTTTTGGCCTTAGCCGCCCCTGCGTGTGAGTGAGGCCGCCCCTACGGCTCAGCCATGATCCGCCCCTGCGGCCAGGAAACCCGCCCCTGCGGTTTCCGGCAGCTGCAGCCGGGTTTGTTTACCCTTGACTTGTGCTTTACTCTTTTCCCTTCTTACTCTTTCCTTGGCTCGTGATCAAGGGTTCTTATTCCTCTTCTTCAGCGTCCTACGTCCTTCTTGCTTCTCCCTTCTCCCTCATTGGTCTTGTGTTGTTTTCTCTTGAAGTTTGGAAGAGTTTTGATGTGAGTTTGATGATGTTGATGATGGATGTTGTTGTTGCTGAGCTTGGAAGCCAGCTGTGTTTGTGTTGATCTTCCTGGCAGCCTAGGACCACAAGTGTGGTAAGTGATCTTGCTTCTCTTCTCTTCTTCCTTCCTTGTTTCCACCTTCCTTAGCTTAGGATTAGATGATTGATCATAGATTAATGTTGGAATGTGTATGTATATGTATATGTGTAACTTTGGATGAGAGAAGACGTGAATTGTTCACGTGAAGAGTGAAAGAAGAACCGCGGGATCACCTTCTGCACTATCGCCGCCCCCGCGGCCAGAAGCCACCGCCCCTGCGGAAGCCGTGCCGCAGCGCCAGCGCTTTGCCTGCGTTGCCTGCGTCCCGTGTCACCGCGCCTGTTGCTGATCCCTGCCGCGCCTGCAAGTTGTCTACTCCGCTCCTGCGTCCCTTGATCACGCAGGTGCGTCTTGTCCCGGGACTACCCATAGTTGGGTAGCTCCTTTCCTTTCCTAGTATGAGGGAACTAGTACCATGCTAGGTGTTGGATGATGATGAGTATGATATAGATATGCCGGTTACGGCTTTGAAGTTTAGTGTTATCGAGGTTTACGAGTTGGATATGATCCTTATGGATCCCTTGGGTCTAGGTGTGACCCTTTGTGTGATAGTAGATTGATATGTATATATGTATGCCTTTATAGGCCGTGTTGTCCTCCAGATTGGAGTGGACGTATCTGAGAGTTGATCATAGTTGGGATTACTTCCGAAACTGAGGTAAGTCCATAGGACTTACTTAGCTGCCATCTCTATATTGGATGTTACATGAGTGGTGTATGTTTATGCCTGATAGTATGTGTTTTGATGTTTACCGACCTATGGTATAGTGACTGCCCATTGTAGGGCTGTGACAGCTTTGCCCTGTCATCCCGGGTGGAGACAGGGAGGTTCTCTGCGGACAGGCCAGATATGGAAGTGGGACGGGCACTTGCTCCACTCCCATAGGGTACACGGGAAGTATGACCAGATCACCACTCCAGCTAGCAACATCCCCGAGAGGCGAGGGTTATATTCCTCGTGTCACATATGTTCATATTGATATTTATATATATACGATTCGTGTGTTGGACCATTTATATAAAGATAATGAACCGGGTAAATGTGTGATATCATGTTGAAGTGTTTAGTATTTCTGATATGTAATTGTGCTTACGCTCATTCTTTATATGTGTATGGTTAGCTAACGGTTTCATACCGTGTTGTAGATCTTTGCAGGTTAGGAGAACTACAGAGTAATCTAGAGAGGGTGATCCACTGAGGGCTCCGTACACTGGGATTATTATCGTGGGATATGGGATATTTGATGTACGGTTATATGTTTCTTTTGTACTCATCGGTACTTATGTATTACCTTTTGAGATTTATATATCAGTTTTACGTTTTGTATTTAATCTATTGGTGCCTTGTTGTAAGATTCAGTGAACTTGTTGTCATGCTAGGGTCAGGATCCATTGTGAGATCCTAGCCCAGTAGCCCCTCGAGTCCTACGGACTTGGGGTGTTACAGGAATGGTAATAGGTCTTATCCGTTCACTCCTACTAGAGGTATCCGGCAAGGTGACCCCATCTTACCCTATTTGTTTGTCTTATGTTTAGAGAGACTCAATCACACCATTCAGAGACTCGTTGATGAGAACAAATGGAATCCGGTGAGAATTATATGTGGTTGTTCTGCTATTTACCACGTTTTTTCCGCGTATGATGTTGTCTTGTTTGCAGAACCCACAATAGCCAATGTAAGAGTTATTAAAGGGTGTCTCGGTGAATTTTGTGCACACTCCGGCTTAAGATTAGCACATCTGAATCGCACATTTTCGTTTCTTCGAGTGTCAAAAGCCCGTTCAAAGATGACATTCAAAATGCTGTAGAATTTCTTATTGTTATTGAGTTTAGTAAGTATTTGAGATTCTCTATTCTTCAAGCTCGTACCTCTAAAGACAAATGTACTTTTTTGGTGGATAAAATGAAGCAAAGACTTGCTTCATGGAAAGGTAGATTGTTAAAAAAAAAATCAGAATACTCACATTAGTCAAATCGGTCTTCAGTGCCTTCCCGTATATCATGAGAATTGTTAAGCTCCCTGAAGCGGTTTGTAAGGAACTTGATAAGATTTGTAGATCGGTTTTGTGGAGTGGTGTGGATGGAAAAAGAAATATACATTTAGTTGCTTGGTCGTATGTATGGAAACCAGTGGAGTTAGGTGGGCTTGACATTAGAAGCTCTCGGAACTCAAATTTAGTTTCAGTGGGGAAGCTGGCTTGGAGAACGGTACATGATGTCAACAAACCTTGGTCCGCAGTTTTTAATTCCAAATATGGATTATGTTGTGCATATGACATGTTAGACTACTTGAGATTCAAGAAGGGATCGCCTATTCTAAGGGGTATATTATGGGCCAATGATTCGATTTTGTCTAGTGGCTTTCGTTGGGTGGCTTTAAAGGGACATATTATTCGGTTCTGGCTCGATAGTTGGTGTATAGATGTGCCTCTCATTGATATGAAAAATTCTCCCCCAGTTCTTTCTCAGCGGGCTGACTTGGTTTCAAGCATTTGGGTCAACAACCCGGGGTTGGATTGGAATAGGTTCAATGAGTTTCTCCCACCACATTCGCTTATCAGCATCGCCAACGTTTCCCTCTCGGATTTCTCTAATGTCTTTGATTGCATTTCTTGGAAGCATGAATCAAATGGAACTTACTCTACTTCTTCAGCCCATGCATCATTGTTCATAACACGGACATGAACACATATTATGCAAGTTACTTTCGGGCTATATGGCGTTTAGACATTTCGAATAAGGTTAAGACCTTGCTTTGGCTAACGATGCGTGGTAGTCTCATGACCAATTTTGAGATGTTCCGACAACATTTGATAGCCTCAAATCGTTGTGCGTTATGCAATAGTGATTCAGAATCTGTGATCCATCTATTTCATGACTGTTCGGTCCTGTATTGTTTGTGGGAGATTGTGGTCCCGACTACATTTTGGATTGTTTTTCACTATCCCGGAGGACGAGTGGATACGGTTCAATATAACACATGCTAGTATGGTCGAAGAAGGCGTACCATGGAAGGCCTTGTCTACGGTTGGTTTGTGGTAAGTATGGAAGTGGCAGTACAAGTTTGTCTTCAAATGTTCCCCTCCACCGATCAACAAATCTTCTCTTATTATTAGTCACAACAGAACCTACTCTAAGGCTTTGCTCAAGGTGAATTTTGTTAAGGCTACAAATAGGAACTTTTGGGCCCACATTCAGTGGATATTGCCACAACTTGGTTGGTTAAACTTATCTCCGATGGGGCGGTCCGTCATTTGAGTGGATGTGCTGTTGTAGACGGTCTCATTAGAGACTCGAATGGCCATTGGTCAGGTGGTTTCCTCTTTAATATTAAACAGGAAACTGTTCCGATGGCAGAACTGTGGGGTTTGTGTATGGGCTTATATCTCACACGGTCTTAGGTGTTCCGGAAGGTTATTGTTGAGATTGACTCGGAACATGTTGTCAAGTTGGTAAATTAAGACATCCAACGTACCTATCTATTATTTAGTTTGGTATCAAGATGTCAAGGCTTCCTCCATAGAGATTGGACTATCCAGTTTCAACATATCTTTAGAGAAGCGGATCATCCCCAGTTTCGACATATTCAGTTTGGTCTCGTTAGTGTTCCACCTGTTAGTTTAATTTCCATTATGAAAAATAGTACCGAGAAATTGGAGATCCCAAGGCTAGTCAATTGTTAGCTTTATATATATGAATATATGAAAGTGGCGGTTGCAATGTAGTACAATAGTGGCAGTTTTGAGATGCAGTTAAGATTTTTCCACTTTCTTCATTACAGAAAAGATTAAGAGTACGTTACTATGTAAATGTTGATGATTGTACTTTAAGAAAAGTAATTAGAGAAAAGAGGTTTAATTAAAAAGGCTAACGGTTAACGAAGGAGAATAAGTTTACATCTACTCGTTTAATTCGCACTCGTTCGATTCAAAATGTAGACTTCAAATAAATGTTAGTCTTCGATCGATTTTACTATGGTTTTTTTGTATGTATTTTGATTTCATGTATTTTGATTATAATTTTAAATATTTTGATTTCAATTTTGTTGGAAATTTCTGCTTGAGCCTCAACTAACTGTATCCCTGATCTTCTTTAGCTGATTGTATAATATTTGTTGAAAAGAAGCAAGAGCTTAGATCATTTGTAATTTGTTAGACAAGGATGGACTTTTTTCACTTTCTAAGGAAAGACATCAATATCATCTGCGACCTGACAAAATCCCATGACATCCTTCCAAATGTCAGCCATTGTGTCTCTGTCTATGGTGCACGGACACTTTTGGAAGACGGAGTGTCCCTTTGTCCTGTCTTATAGGACACATCTGTATACGGTCAAATATGGCCCGACACGGTCAAGACACGTTTCAAAGGTAGGATACAACGATGACACGTCTAGGACACAGCGCTGACTCGGATTGTGTCCGGTCAAGACACGGTCAACATAAGTTTCTCCAATTTTTTTGAGGCTAAACCTAGCCCCTCATATGGTCACCTGCGAGATTGTGGTTGCCGGAAGCAAGACACCAATCTTGTTTTTCTTTTTCTTCGGTTCTAATGTTGAATTGTTGTTGTTCCGCCTTCCGAATTTTCTCTCAATTTTCTTCCATTCTTGTTATGATTTCATAAATTGACTTTGAAACTTTGATTATTAATTTATTGTGTATTCTTTATTTGTTGAATTTTGAATGTGTTATTCCAATTCTTTCACTTTTCTTATTTACACATTTTTATTATAGTTTTCCTTTGTTGATTATGTTGTTCAGTTATTGTTGATTTACAAAACGGATGGTTCATTCTTCAATTTTAAGAATAAGTATGTTTACGCGAATGTTAGGTTAGGAGTCCGAGCAAATGCAGTTCGGACTTTGATGAATAACGAAGGTATTAAGGAAGTGTCAGACATAAGCAGGATTTAAGTTTGAAGTTTTAGTAAGCTATTGCGCCCCTGGTGTGGACAGTGTCCCGTGCCTTTGTACCTCTCGTTTGCATAATCTGATAATTATGTGTGTAATTTATATTATTCCCGCTACTACTCTGTAATATTATTTGGGTTAATAGACTGTTCATATCTCCATACTCGGTTCACGTTGTGCGTGCGCAACACGCGCAACACGTCTATAAAGACTAAATATAATACTTAGCGTCTAAGTATTAGATTGGATCAAACAAAAGATGTTCAAACAGATGACATATGACCTAAACTACATGGATATCATACCATTTGCGTGAGGGGCGTCTCCGCCCCCTCGACCCCAGACTCTTGATCAGACAGCGAGATCCTATTCCGGACCCCTGGACGAGGGGTAACCCCAGACTCGGTCACCGGACAACGAGACCCACTCATGCACGATGCTGCCTCCGGACCCCGGGTGAGAGGGACTTCGTCCCCCGACTGAATCTACAAAGTATTGTTTTTAAAGACATACAAGCACCCACAAATGTACGTATTTAAAATATAAAATGTTCTTTCAAGGATTTAAAAAAACAATCCAAACGTATTTTAAAATTATAAAGGTCACAATTAGGAGTAGTGCCGTAACGAACACTCTTCACTACAGCGATGTTATATAATATGACACTTCATCAATTCATTATTTCTATTATTTGCTAGCGGTGTCATTTAATATGACACTTCAACAATTCATTACTTCTATTAAGATTTCACCTCGTTTCACCTGCATTCCACTTCCTTTGGTTGACGTTCGTTTTGAGGAAATACATAGGTTCGACATTCATTACTTTGATTTAAACTATTACATTGTTCTTCAACACTTACAGCTACCCATATGTCTTAAGTACACACCACTTAACAATGCACACACCACATAACAATACTACTAAAGAAAATAAAGTAAAACTAATAGAGAAGTTCACTAGGTAATAAAGACCAAGTTTGACTCTATTTTACATTATTTCACCACTTACTCTCCATCACACACATTCAACGCCATTCAATAATAACTTTCTTCATCACCTAGCTTGTTTCCCCAATGAAAGAGCATCGAATTGGGTCCATATTAATGAGGAGCTAGCATTGTAACAAGTCTTCTCACCAAAAACTTGAGTCGTAAGCTCCTCCGTGCCCATTCTATGTGGCTCATAGTCCGACTGAATCGTTGGTGGAGTGAAACAACCTGAACCGTATCCAGGGAGTGAAAGGAAAAGATTAGTATCCGGTTCATCTTTCCCCAAATTCAAAGCACAAAGCACTCATGTGTTTATTAACAATACCTTGAACCGAGATAGCTTGGGAATCTTGGGGTGCTGTCATGGTGAACCGACGGTGGATCGTGGAGTTCCAATAATTCTTGATAGCATTATCACTCCGTCCTTCATGCAGCTTCGCTATGTTGGCCCACTTGTTTCCGCTTTCTGCATGAGCTTTGATAATGATCTTATCCTCCTCATGGGAAAAAGGCCTCCGCTTGACATCCGGCGAGAGTTGGTTGCACCATCGGAGTCTGCAAGATTTTGCGGTTCAGCCTAGGATTGATTGGCTGATCATTGACCAGTTTCTTGCTCCATTTTCCTCCACCGTCTTTTTTAACATCTCATCTTCTTCGTGGCTCCAAGGATCCGTGACCCAATCCACGATACTCTTCGATGAAGATGGAGCCATAAAATTTTTGTTTCTAAGAATTATAAGAGTGCTTGTATTTACCTCTTGCGTTATGAGGATGAAATGAGTCGAACGATGTGAAAGGATTTATAGGGAAATAAATCGGCTATTTTGGCGAGATAACCAAATACAAGCGGCTTAGAGATGGAAGGAACATGTTGTCTAGGAAACCAGCGGTTACACTCAATGATACCAACTGTCACCTGACACGTGGAATTATATGACATCTGTAAGGGCGAAATTCAATGCACATAGTACATTAAGATACGTATGTAATAAAAATTTATGGAATGCATATTAGTTCCACCGATTCTAAACTATAAAAAAAAGTATTAAAAAATAGAAATTGATTAGTAATGCTTTAGGTGTGTAATGGAAACACGACTCTATAATCATAAATACCGGATTGCATGTTCTTGGTTTTTGTTTTTTTTTGAAGGAGTTCTAATATCCTCCGAACATCTAGTCGTGTGTGCTTCATTATTATTTGAAAAAATAGAATAAGTATTAACAAGTAGGGATAGGGGTGTAATCCGGCTCGAGCCGCTCGGGCTCGGCTCGGGCTCGGCTCGCCAAAAGCTCGTACTCAGCTCGTTCATATTACAAAACGAGCCGAGCTCGAGCTCCATTATAGGCTCGGAACGAGCCCGAGCGGCTCGTCAAGGCTCGTTAGTTTAGGGTAAAGTGATTGATTATTTATGGTTGCGCATGCATAGGGCCAAAAACTTCATTTACATCACTGTTGTGTAATGACATTTTCATTTAGTATTACCAATATTGATTGGACATCGTTGGAGACAAGGTGGTAGAATGCGTTATTTTCTTCTTTGCGTCAAATACTATGCATGTGGCCCTGACGAGACTCTCCTTTCGCTCATCCCAAAAGGTGCTAAACCTGACCACATGTCAAAGTTCCGCCATATTTGTATGTGCAATGTGGTTTACAAGCTTGTTACTAAGTTATTGGCAAACATAATTCATTCTCTTATGAGTAATGTGGTTGGACCGTTTCAGAGCAGTTTTATCCCGGGACGGATGATTGAGGACAATGTAGCATTCGGTTCTGGCTCGATAATTGGTGTACATATGTGCCTCTCATTGATATGCGAATTACTCCCCTAGTTCTTTCTCAGCGGGCTGACTTGGTTTCAAGCTTTTGGATCAACAACCCGGGGTGGGATTGGAATAGGTTCAATGAGTTTCTCCCACAACATGTGCTTATCAGCATCGTCAATGTTTTCCTCTCGGATTTCTCTAATGTCTTTGATTGCATTTCTTGGAAGCATGAATCAAATGGAATTTACTTTACTTTTTCGGCCCATGCATCACTATTCAAAAACACGGATATGAACACATATTATAAAAGTTACTTTCAGGTTATATGGCGTTTAGACGTTCCGAATAAGGTTGAGACCTTGTTTTGGCTGACAATGCATGGTAGGCTCATGACCAATGCTGAGAGGTTCCGACGACATTTTGAATGTGTTATTCCAATCCTTTCACTTTTCTTATTTACACATTTTTATTATAGTTTTCATTGGTTTATTATGTTGTTCGGTTATTGTTGATTTACAAAACGGATGGTTCATTCTTCAATTTGAAGAATAAGTATGTGTACGTGAATGTTGGGTTAGGAGTCCGTGCAAATGCAGTTCAGACTTTGATGAATAACGGAGGTATATATTAAGGAAGTGTCAGACATAAGAAGGATTTATGTATGAATTTTTAGTAAGCTATTGCGTCCTTGGTGTAGAAAGTGGAGTCCCGTGCCTTTGTACCTCTCGTTTGCATAATCTGATAATTCCGTGTGTAATTTATGTTATTCCCGCTACTACTTTGTAATATTATATGGGTTAATAGACGGATCATATCTCCGTACTCGGTTCACGTTGTGCGTGCGCAGCACGCGCAACGCGTCTAGTAAGACTAAATATAATACTTAACGTCTAAGTATTAGATTGGATCAAAAATATTAGATTGGATCAAACAATAGTTGTTCAAACAAATGACATATGACCTAAACTACACGGATGTAAGAGCCTTAGTTCTTGGACCGAGTTGGGTCTTTAGCAGAGACTAGTTTTGACCGAGTTGAGGCTTAGCCGCACCCGCGGATGGGGGTGCCGCCCCTACGGCTCAGGAGACCGAACCTGCGGATTCTGGCGGCTGCAGCCGGCTTTGTTGACTTCTTTGACCCGTGCTTTAACCTTTCCTCCTCTTATTATTTCCTTGGTTCGTGATCAAGGGCTTCTTCTTCACTTCCTTTCCAGCTTCCTTCACGTCCCCTTGCTTCCCTTGTTTCTCTTTGATCTTGTTCTTGGTTTTGGAAGAGTTTGGCTTGAGAATTGTGTGTGGTGGCTGTTGTTGTTGATGGTTGTGTATATGCTGAGCTTGAAGGCCAGCTCTTGAGGTGTATGATCTCTCCCTACAGCCTAGGACCACAGGAGTGGTACGTAATCTTGCTTCTTCTTCTTCCTTCCCTTGGATTCAATCTTCCTAGCTTATGATTAGATGTATGCTAAGGGTATTGATGTTAGTATGTGTATGTACATGTTTGTATGTGGCTTTGGAATAGAAGAGACGTGATTTGATCACGTGAAGAGCCGAGGAGAAACTACGAAATCGCTCTCTGCAGTGTCGCCGCCCCTGCGGACCTTGTGTCGCAGCGCCCGCGCCGTGCCAACGTCGTGCCTGCGTTGCCAGCGGCCCTTGTCACCGCCCCCGCGGCTGAGTGCCGCCGCGCCCGCGGTTGCCTGCGTTCCGCCCCTGCGTCACCTTTATCACGCAGGTGCGTTTTGTCCCGGTTCTACCTAGAGTTAGGTAGATCATTTCCTTTCCTAGTATGAGCGGTAGTAGCATGCTACGTACGAGTATGAGGTTAGAATGAGGTTGAGTACGGTATCGTTTATGCCGGTTACGGCCTTGAGGTTTACGAGTTGGAATATGATCCTTATAGATCCCTTGGGTCTAGGTGTGACCCCTGTTATGGATATGAGTGTGATATATGTGTTATACCTTGTTTAGGCTGTGTTGATCTCCAGAGCGGAGCCGTTTGAGTTTGAGACTGAGACTCCCGAGGTTGAGGTAAGTCCATAGGACTTACTTAGCTGCTATCCATATATTGGATGTGTGCATGAGTGGTGTATGTTATATGATTGATAGCCCGAGTTATGTTGACTACCTACCTATGGTTTAGTAATTGCCCATTGTAGGGTCGTGACAACTTGTCCTTTCATCCCGCTGGGAGTCTGGAGGTTCTCTACGGGCAGGCCAGTATGGTTCAGTGGGCCGGACACCTGTCCACTCCCATAGGGTACATGGGAGGTGGGACCGGATCACCACTCCAGCTGGCACCATTCCCGATAGGTGAGGGTTATATTCCTCGCGTCACATACGTTCATATTGAGATAATTATATATATGAGTTGAGTGTTGGACCATGATTATGAAGATAATAAACCGGGTAAATGCGTGATATCATGATGAGGTGTTTAGTACTTTCTGATGTGTGTTTGTGCTCCTGCATCTTCTTATATATGTGTATGGTTAGCTAACGGTTGTATACCGTGTTGTAGATACTTTGCAGGATAGGAGAGCTTCAGAGTGATCCAGAGCGGGCGATCTGCTGAGGGCTCCGTACACTAGGGTCGTACTCGTGGGCTACGGGATATTTTGACCATGTATATACGTTATGTCTTGTTTGTACTCACCAGCATTGTATAAACCTTTTGATACTTTTATACCAGTTTTATGTTTTGGTTTTCATCTACTGGTGTCTTGTTGTAAGATTCAGTGAACTTGTTGTCAGGCTAGGGTCAGGATCCATTGTGAGATCCTAGTCCAGTAGCACCTCGAGTCTTACGGATTTGGGGTGTTACAAAGTTGGTATCAGAGCCCAGGTTGACAACAATGGCACTAGTAATCTGCAATAAAGTTCGAATAGATAAATAAACAGAACCCAAAAGAGGTCTGACTTTTCAAAGGGTTTTGGTTTTGAAATGAGTACAAAATGTTTTAGGATATCGTGTACGTGAGTCATCGCCCCTCTGAAGATCTCGACAGTATATATATATATATATATATATATAGATATTCTGTTGTGATTGATTTGATTTATACATACGGCATATATATAGCCTTCTAAGTTAGGTTTACGTCCTCTGCAGATGGTTCAGACTAGAGTCTTACCTGCAGTTGGACGAGGTAGAGGTAGACCCCCTCTAGGTAGAGGACGGGGTAGGACTTCCGCTGTAGATCCACGTGCAGCGGAAGAGGTTCACGAAGACGTTGCTGAGATTGTCGTTCCTGAGACTGGGAACGGCGTAACAGGAAGACAGGGTCCACAGCGAGTCCAGTCAGATGAATCAGATTATGTCTCCATGGGAGGACTTGAGTTCCATGAGTTTATTAGGCGAGTGGAGGAGGTTGTCAGAGCAGGTAGACCTATTCCAGATCTACCAGTACATGAGGGACAATCTGAGAGGTCCCACGGGGTTACTCAGGTGTCAGCTGCACCGGCACCTGTTGCTGAGATTGCTCGAGTTACAGAGCATCATAGAGGGCCTAGACTAGACACTTGGTTGAAGGCATTTCACCATATGGGTGCCTTTCTCTGGAAAGGTGGGGCTCGAGGTTGAGCTATGGATTGGACATGTGGACTCAGCTTTGGAGTCCATTAAATGTCCAGCAGATAGGCAGATAGAGTTAGTGCAGACTCTGTTCAGAGACTTAGCACAGCACTGGTGGAGGTCTGTACGAGCACAGGTTGATAGTTATGATCAGATGCGGACCATGATCAGAGAGCGTTTCTGCCCTGCCTCACTGAGGATGGAGAAACTGCGGGATTTTGTGGAGGCTGGGTTTGAGGATGTACCAGTCTCATAGGCTATCCGGAGATTCCAGGAGGAGCTGGCATTGCTGGGACCAGCTGCACCTTTTGTGAACCAACATGTATATCTGTTTTCCCGACGACTGAGGGATGCCACCCGGGCCTATATGGCAGGATTTCATTGTGAGTCCTTGATGGACTACCAGAATAGAGCCGCCGACTATGAGCGAGAGCGGGCTAGTCAGAGGAGAGCTTCTCAGACCGGAGGGTCTGAGAAGAGACAGCGTACTGGGCAGACCAGTGGTACTGGAGGAGGAGCTGGCTCAGGACGATGCCAGAGCCGCCAGAGTCATCCCTCATCTGCACCGGCTACAAATAGGGTACGACAGTGTTTCAACTGTGCAGAGTATGGACATATCAGACCAGAGTGTACGAGGCAGATAGTGACTTGCTTCACTTGTAGTGGACGAGGTCACAGAGATGTCTTTTGTAGACAGGGTGGAGCTTCGTCTCAACAGGGTTCTACTCCTGCCAGTATAGCGGGAGGTAGGCAGAGGCCACCTCAGCAGTAGCAGACACAGGGACAACAGAGAGTCCCAGATCGTCCTACCACTCAGGGATCTGCTCTTGGGTTGGGTAGAGACAGAGGTCGTGGTGGGAGCACCACTGACACCAAAGGGCCACAAGGCCGAGTTTTTGAGCTGAGGAGTGCAGAAGAGCCAGCTGCACCGACTGTTACAGGTACCATTCTGATTCATGGTTTACCTGTTAGAGTTTGTTTGATACTGGAGCTATGTCTTCTTTTATATCTAATGCATGTATTGAGTGTTTGAGTTTAGATATGATTGAGGGGATACCCTTTAGTAGAGGGTTACCCGAGGGTAGTAGGGTCAGAGGTACCCGTGAGATTCATGACTGTCCCATTTCTGTAGGGACCCGTGTTTTACTAGTTGACTTCTCTGTCATGCCAGTAGAGCATGAAGAAGTCATACTGGATTGGACGGATAGACTTTCTATAGTCTTATATGTAGGTAGAAGGATTGTTACCTCTCTACCAAGTTAGGATAGATAGAGGTTTTCCGAGGTTGGAACCTTGGAAAATTTGGCATGGTTATCAGTGCGATATGAGCGGCTAGACTGTTTGCACATGGATGTGAGGTCTTCTTGTGTTATGCCATGAAGGAGGGGGAAAGTCCAGCATTAGAGGATATCCTAGTGGTCTGTAAGTTGCAGATGTGTTCGCTGAGTCGTCCGGTTTTCCGCCTCAGAGGAGTGCGGACTTTGGTATCAAGTTAGAGCCTGGTACGAGGCAGATCTCGAAAGCCCATATCGGATGGCGCCTATTGAGATGTTGGAGCTGAAGAAACAACTCGAGGAGTTGGCCGAGAAGGGTTTTATTCACCCTAGTGTATCTCCATGGGAAGTATTTGTCCTCTTCATACGGAGGAAGGACGGATCGTTGAGACTGTGTATTGATTACAAAGAGCTGAACAAGGTGACCATCAAGAACAAGTATCCACTGCCTCGTATTGATGATTTGTTAGATCAACTACAGGGAGCGATTGTGTTCTCCAGGATTGATCTGCGTTCAGGATATCACCAGCTGAGGGTGAGAGAGCAGGATGTGCACATGACAGCATTCCGGACCAGCTATGGCCACTACAAGTTTGTAGTGATACCATTTGGGCTTACGAATGCCCCAGCCGTCTTTATGGAGTTGATGAACAGTATCTTCATCGACTTCCTGGATCAGTTAGTGGTGGTTTTCATAGATGAAATTTTGGTATACTCTCGTAGTGGAGAGGAGCATGCAGGACATCTGAGGATTGTATTGCAGGTTTTGCGGGATAGAGAACTTTATGCTAAGTTCTCTAAGTGTGAGTTCTGGATGCCAGAGGTAGCATTCCTGGGTCATGTAGTATCAGCTGAGGGGATCAAGGTTGATCCGGCAAAGATTGAGGCAGTAGCAGCATGGACTACACCGACGATTGTCAAGGAAGTACGTAGCTTCCTTGGCCTAGCCGGTTATTACAGACGCTTTGTGGAGGGATTTTCTGTGATTGCCCGTCCACTGACGAGTTTGCTGAGGAAGACTACCATATTTGTGTGGTCTGATCAGCGTATGCAGAGTTTTAAGGAGTTGAAGAGACGTCTGACTTCTGCTCCTGTTTTGGGCACAGCCAGAGGGTACAGAGAGATTTGATCTGATTAGAGTTGGACTTTCGGTTTCCGGATGAGGATGTCCGACTGAGTACTTTAGAGGTTCTACCTGATCTGTTGAGTGAGATCCAACAGAAGCAGGAGGCCTGCCAGATCTTGATGAGGATACGAGATAGGATGTCTCGGGATGAGGCACCACAGTTCCTTCTAGGAGCAGATGAAGTTTTGAGACGCCGTGGTTGCGCCAGTGTACCTACTGATACAGAGCTGAGACAAAGGAAGTGGGAGGATGTCACCATGGACTTCGTGACTGGACTGAGGCTGAGCCGGAATTTTGATGCCATCTGGGACATAGTGGACAGATTGACGAAGACGGCACGTTTCATTCCTATTAGGGAGACGTGGTCGGTGAGCAGATTAGCAGAGGAGTACACTAGGCAGATAGTGATACCCCATGGTGTACCGAGGACGATCGTCTCAAATCGAGATGGACGATTTACCTCGAGGTTCTGACAGCAGATTCAAACTTCCCTGGAGACGAGTTTACATTTTATTACTGCGTTCCATCCCTAGACAGATGATCGGTCAGAGAGGACCATTCAGACGCTAGAGGATATGCTGCGAGTTTGTGTGTTGGCATACATCTATTGGAATGGGCCCTATGAGGCTCTGTATGGGCAAAGATGCCGTACTCTGTTATGCTGGGATGAGCAGAGCAATGTTAGTGGTTTGACCCTGATCAGATTCAGGATGATGTGGCTCGAGTAGCATTGATTCGAGAGCGGATGTTGACTGCCCAGAGCCGTCAGAAGTCGTATGCTGATAGGAGGTGTAGACCTCTAGAGTTCAGAGTTGAAGCCCATGTGTGGCTGAGAGTGTCTCCGACACGAGGTGTTAGACGTTTTGACATTAAAGGGAAGCTGAGTCCCCGATATGTGGGACCGTTCGAGATTTTGGATCGGGTCGGGAGCGCAGCTTACAGATTAGCTTTGCCTCCGAGATTAGAGGGTGTTCACCCTGTATTTCAGGTGTCTCACCTGAGGGAGTACGTACCAGATCTGAGACATATCGTGAGTTATGATGATTTAGTGGTTGAGCCGGACCACACCTTTGTTGAGCATCCGATTGCAGTCCTAGAACGAGGTATGAGACACCTTCGTTCGAAAGACATTTCTATGTTGAAGATACAGAGGTCGAGATGAGGATCTGATGAGGCTACATGGGAGACTGAGGATAGTATCCAGAGAAACTATCTAGAGTTTTATGCCGAGATAGATGTACCAGTAGGATCGATGAGTAGATCTTAGTACTATCTTGGTGATGTTATGCTTATGCGTTTATATGCCATGATGTGTTTATTTTCGTACTAGCTATGATGTGGTATGTGATCTTAGTAGATCTTGTTGTGCTAGTACGCCGGATATTTATAGCTGGAGATGGTTCTTTCCTCCATGCTATTGTGATGTGATAGGTTTAGCTGGAGATGGTTCTTTCCTCCATGCTACTTTGGTGGACGTAGTTTTGCTGGAGGTGTTTTTCCCTCCATGCCCGTGGTTATGTTGATGAGGTTTTGGCTAGAGGTGTTTTACTCTATGCCATGGATAGTATAGTGATCTTACAGCTGGAGATGATAAGTTCCTCCATGCCCGTGTTTGAGGATATAGAGTGGTATAGGTTGATACCTGGTGTGCAGAGTTGTGAAACCCCGATATAGAGAGTTGTACCTCGGCTTCTGAGTCCGAGTAGTTTCCGGGTTTGTACAAGTTTCGGGACGAAACTTGTTTTTAGGGGGGTGAGGTGTAGGAGCCTTAGTTCTTGGACCAAGTTGGGTCTTTAGCCGAGACTAGTTTTGACCGAGTTGAGGCTTAGCCGCACCCGCGGATGGGGGTGCCGCCCCTGCGGCTCAGGAGACCGAGCCTGCGGATTCTGGCGGCTGCAGCCGGCTTTGTTGACTTCTTTGACCCGTGTTGTAACCTTTCCTCCTCTTATTCTTTCCTTGGTTCGTGATCAAGGGCTTCTTCTTCACTTTCTTTCCAGCTTCCTTCACGTCCCCTTGCTTCCCTTGTTTCTCTTTGATCTTGTTCTTGGTTTTGGAAGAGTTTGGCTTGAGAATTGTGTGTGGTGGTTGTTGTTGTTGATGGTTGTGTATATGCTGAGCTTGGAGGCCAGCTCTTGAGGTGTATGATCTCTCCCTACAGCCTAGGACCACAGGAGTGGTACGTAATCTTGCTTCTTCTTCTTCCTTCCCTTGGATTCAATCTTCCTAGCTTATGATTAGATGTATGCTAAGGGTATTGATGTTAGTATGTGTATGTACATGTTTGTATGTGGCTTTGGAATAGAAGAGACGTGATTTGATCACGTGAAGAGCCGAGGAGAAACTGCGAAATCGCTCTCTGCAGTGTCGCCGCCCCTGCGGACCTTGTGCCGCAGCGCCCGCACCGTGCCAACGTCGTGCCTGCGTTGCCAGCGGCCCTTGTCACCGCCCCCGCGGCTGAGTGCCGCCGCGCCCGCGGTTGCCTTCACATAGGTGCGTTTTGTCCCGGTTCTACCTAGAGTTAGGTAGATCCTTTCCTTTCCTAGTATGAACGTTAGTAGCATGCTAGGTACGAGTATGAGGTTAGAATGAGGTTGAGTACGGTATCGTTTATTCCGGTTACGGCCTTGAGGTTTACGAGTTGGAATATGATCCTTATGGATCCCTTGGGTCTAGGTGTGACCCCTGTTATGGATATGAGTGTGATATATGTGTTATACCTTGTTTAGGTTGTGTTGATCTCCAGAGCGGAGCCGTTTGAGTTTGAGTTTGAGACTCCCGAGGTTGAGGTAAGTCCATAGGACTTACTTAGCTGTTATCCATATATTGGATGTGTGCATGAGTGGTGTATGTTATATGATTGATAGCCCGAGTTATGTTGACTACCTACCTATGGTTTAGTAACTGCCCATTGTAGGGCCGTGACAACTTGTCCTTTCATCCCGTTGGGAGTCTGGAGGTTCTCTACGGGCAGGCCAGTATGGTTCAGTGGGCCGGACACCTGTCCACTCCCATAGGGTACACAGGAGGTGGGACCGGATCACCACTCCAGCTGGCACCATTCCCGAGAGGCGAGGGTTATATTCCTCGTGTCACATACGTTCATATTGAGATAATTATATATATGAGTTGAGTGTTGGACTATGATTATAAAGATAATAAACCGGGTAAATGCGTGATATCATGATGAGGTGTTTAGTACTTTCTGATGTGTGTTTGTGCTCCTTCATCTTCTTATATATGTGTATGGTTAGCTAATGGTTTTATACCGTATTGTAGATACTTTGCAGGATAGGAGAGCTGCAGAGTGATCTAGAGGGGGCGATCTGCTGAGGGCTCCGTACACTGGGGTCGTACTCGTGGGCTACGGGATATTTTGACCATCTATATACGTTATGTCTTGTTTGTACTCAGCAGCGTTGTATAAACCTTTTGATACTTTTATACCAGTTTTATGTTTTGGTTTTCATCTATTGGTGCCTTGTTGTAAGATTCATTGAACTTGTTGTCAGGCTAGGGTCAGGATCCATTGTGAGATCCTAGCCCAGTAGCACCTCGAGTCCTATGGATTTGGGGTGTTACAACGGATATCATACCGTTTGCGTGAGGGGCGTCTCCGCCCCCTCGACCCCCAGACTCTTGATCGGACAACGAGACCCCGTTCCGGACCCCTAGACGAGGGGTAACCCCAAACTCGATCACCAGACAACGAGACCCACTCAGGCACGATACTGCCCCCCGGACCCCACAGTGAGAGGGACTTCGTCCCCCGGTTGAATCTACAAAGTATATCATTCAAGACATACAAGCACCCACAAATGTACGTATTTAAAATATAAAAATGTTCTTTCAAGGATTTAATAAAACAATCCTAAAGTATTTTAAAAATATAAGGATTACAACTTGGGGTAGCGTTGTAGCGAACACTCATCACTGCGACGGTGTTATTTAATATGACACTTCATCAATTTATTATTTCTATTATTTTCTAGCGATGTCATTTAATATGACACGTCATCAAGTCATTTTGAGCAAATACATAGGTTCGACATTCATTACTCTTTGCAACGCTTAAAGCTACCCATACGTCTTAAGTACACACCACTTAACAATGCACACACCACATAACAATACTACTACTACAGACAGTAAAGTAAACTAATAGAGAAGTTCACTAAGTAATAAAGACCAAGTTTCCACAGTCCCTTACTAGCGATATGCCTATCTATTTTACATTATTTCACCACTTACTCTCCATCACACACATTCAACGCCATTCAATAATAACTTTCTTCATTACCTAGCTTGTTCCCCAATGAAAGAGCATCGAATTGGGTCCATATTCATGAGGAGCATTGTAAAGAGTCTTCTCACCAACAACTTGAGTTATATGCTCCTCCGTGCCCATTCTATGTGGCTCATAGTCCGACTGAATCGTTGGTGGAGCAACCTTTTCGACCAAGTTAAGGCTAGTCTCACCATCAAATGACCCGAAACAACCTGAATTGGATCCAGGGGGTGAAAGGGAAAGATTAGTATCCGGTTCATCTATTCCCAAATTCAAAGCCCTCATTTGTTCATTAAAAATAACTTGAAACGGATAAGGTTCAACCACCACAAATGGTATATATCCATTAAAACCAGGAAAACCAGGCATGTTATTTGGAAATATTGCCCCAACACTAGCAGATTTTGGCAACTTTGGGTTGGGTTGAACCGGGATAGCTTTGGAATCATGGGCTGCTCTCATGGCAAACCGACGGCGGATCGTGGAGTTCCAATGATTCTTGATAGCATTATCACTCCGTCCTTCAAGCAACTTCGCTATGTTGGCCCACTTGTTTCCGATTTCTGCATGAGCTTTGATAATGATCTTATCCTCCTCATGGGAAAAAGGCCTCCGCTTGACATCCGGCGAGAGTTGGTTGCACCACCGGAGCCTGCAAGATTTTCCGGTTCGGCCGGGGATTAATTGACTAATCATTGACCAGTTCCTTGCTCCATTTTCCTCCACCGCCTTTTTTAACATCTCATCTTCTTCGTGGCTCCAAGGACCCGTGACCCGATCCACGATACTCTTTGATGAAGATGGAGCCATAAAATTTTTGTTTCTAAGGATTATAAGAGTGTTTGTATTTACCTCTTGCGTTCTGAGGATGAAATAAGTCGAACGATGTGAAAGGGTATTTATAGGAAAATAAATCGGCTATACCGGCGAGATAACCAAATACAAGCGGCTTAGAGATGGAAGGAACATGTTGTCTAGGAAACCGGCGGTTACACTCAATGATACCAGCTGTCACCTAACACGTGGAATTATATGACATCTGTAAGGGCGAAATTCACTGCACATAGTATATTTTGATACGTATGTAATAAAAATTTATGGAATGTATATCAGTTCCACCGATTCTAAACTATAAAAAAAAAATATTAAAGAATGGAAATTGATCAGTAATGCTTTAGGTGTGTAAAGGAAACACGACTCTATAATCATAAATACCGGATTGCATGTCCTTGGGGTTTTTTTTTAATGGAGTTCTAATATCCTCCGAACATCTAGTCGTGCATGCTTCATTATTATTTGAAAAAATAGAATAAGTATTAATAAGTAGGGATAACCCGACTCCTTACATCCTTATCAATTATATAACTTCTATCATTGAGCAGGTCAGACAATACTTTTAATCTAGGTAGAGTTGAAAATATAAATTTGGTGTAAAGTTAAAATATTATAACCACAAGTCTATAAGTAATGGCTAAATTATTATTTTTTTTACATATATTTTCATTAATTTAACTTATTTTTATAATTTTCTATTTTATTGCTTTTCTTTATATAAACTGGTAAAACTGGCCAAATCATGTTTAATTATATAAAATTATCAATTAAGTGAAAAACAGTTGGCGAAAAAACTGAAAATACCCACAATATAGTGAGGCACTTATATACGTTTGATGCTGTTTGTGGATTAAAAAAAGAAATTTGCAATAAATATAATCTCTACCATAGTTTTGATGGGGTTTTTTTTGTTGTTTTAATAGTTGTAGATGGTAATCTTCTTTTTGTTAAACTATTTTTTAGGAAGCTATTTAACTAAAACTACTCTATATGGAATAGGGAATCATGGATACATAAACTATAAATTTGTAAATATGTGCCCTTAGTTAATATTAATAATATGAGCTAAATGTTTTAATTTTGAAAATAAACACCAAAATGAATTGTTGGGATATTAAAAGATTGGGATATTAAAAGATGAACGAAATTGAAACTAATAACTTTTTTTTTATTAAAAAGTGGATATTTTTCTAAAAATTGTATAGGTGTTAGAATTTTAGTTTAAACTAATTCAACTGACATATCGCGCACGGCTTGTCTTTAGCCGTCTTTTAAAATTGTATAGTTGTTAAAATTTTAGTTTAAACTAGTCGTTAGAATTTTAGTTTATTGGTAGATTGGATAAATAAGATTTAACTAATTATTATTTTTTTCATTAATACGTAGGGTTTACTTTAACTTTTAAAAGTAAAAAGAGGCTACTTTGATGTTCATGTATGCAACAACATGACCTCGCATACTCAACTCACTCTCTAATAAATAGTGCATTAGGGTGTAGTCTACTTTAATTATTAATATATATTATATGTAAAGATTGCATCTGAATAAAAGATTGATTATACAGGAATAACAATATTGTTAAAGAAAATTTTAAGTTTTATTTGAAAGATCTTTAGAACTTATATTCAAAAAATTGTATGTTGATAAACAAATAACTGCATTTATTACTTTACACAGAATAGTAAATTTTTACAATTGTCGCACATATATATATTTACCTCATTCAAAAGTATTAATTGAGCTTTTATTATATCATCAATTTGAATTTTTTCTGTTTTTTTTTTAATTGAATGTGTTGTTAAATAGGATCTAGAAAAAGTTGACATATTACATATCATATTTCATATTTTCATGTACTAAATGCCACCAAGAAGAGAACATGCCCAAAATCCTCTGCATTCTAAGCTGGGAAATTGAAATTGAAACTGAAATTAATAGCTCTCCACCGTCTCCGTATGGTCGCCAGTTTCAAGTTACGGAAATTGATTGTTTATGGCTGCACATAGATAGGGCCAGGAACTCCATTCACATTACTATTGAGTATTGACAACTTTTCATTAAGTATTACCAATTGTACAAATATATAGAATCCATGGGCACACAAACAAAGCAAAAATCCTGCAAATCAATGCTACAAATAATAAATTTGAAGCATATGAGTAACTTGACTCATGGTTGGCCTTTCATCTCTATCTTCTTCCACACATTGCAGGGCTACCAAAGTCAAAGTCTTTATCTCATGAACGTCCTACTTCCCTTGTAATGCAGGATCTGCAATTTCTTCAATCCATAAATCAAGACTTTCTGTTGCATGCTTCTCATTCACCCATTTGACCAATGCTTGTTTCTTGACCGATCTCTTGTCAGTGATAGTGTCCAACATAACCACGCCATAGCTATAGACATCAACCTCGTTTGCCAATCAAGGCGGTTGGAGGATAGATTATCTGCCAATGATCTATTCACCATGTACTCGTATACCAAAAGCCTTTGCTTTCCATCCAAGTAGTACTACCCTACTAACTCTATCAAGTTCATATGCTTCAGTCTTGCCAAAAATTCAGCTTCTCTTTGCCCTGCATCATTCACTTTCTTGATTGCAACCACTTTCCCATGGAGAATATATCATTAGTAGGGAACTTGATAGAGTTACTAGGGTGTAGAATTGGTTTGCATTTTCCTAGTTTCTAAGATCTTAAATGACGAAAATGTCCCTTTATGTAACGACCGATTTTTTAATAACTCAAGACGTCACTAAGCTAGGGACCACACAGTGGGTCCCATCAGTTAGCCTGAAAACAACTTCACAAATAAGACCTTGTAACAAGAAGCACGATAAAATAAAGAAAACATCCAACTTGTCATATAAAAAACATTTCCATAAGACTATCATACATGTTGTTAGTATTATCCCAAAACGACACTTCAAACATAAGAGATGAACAGTTGTCTTAAAACATCATCCTGAAAACAACACTTTAACACAGTTGCACATAGACAACAAAAGACTCGCTTGCAAGCGATTAGTTTCAAAAGAATTTCAACCAAATCTTGGGTTAACACAGCCCCAGCTGTCCATCCTACAACTGACGTCCTTGCAGCGTTCCTATGATCAGCATTACCTAAAAAGAATCGGTTTAAAACCGTTAGCCACCGATCATAATCTATCCACGAGAGAATCCTAACAAAACAAATAACATATCAAATTCATATTTCAATGTCACATTGTCATATAATAACATAATCACACAATCACATAATACATAATCATTATCATATCAATTTTCAATTCCCTGTATTTTCTATTATAGTCAATAAAGTATTGATAACATATTAGGCCTTTAATGAGAAAATGTCTCCTAAGATTAACTTACTACTATATCCTTTCATGGAACATTACTCAATAAAATAGTTAAGCAACCTTTAGACTCTAAGTAATAGGGAGTTGCCATTATAGCCAAGCTCTTTACATATACAACAAGCCGCCTTGCGGGCCGGGCTTTCAAATAACAAGTTGTCTTGCGGGCCGAGCTTTCAAATAAAAAGCCGTCTTGCGGGCCGGGCTTTGAAATAACAAGCCGCCATAAAAGCCGGGTTTTGACATAATAAGCCGCCATATAAGCCGGGCTTTAAAACAATAAGCCGCCATAACATTAACAATTGTGAGTTATCTTAAAATCACTTTACCAATATACCATATTTACTAACTCATGCATGCTCATCATTATAACATTTTCATTTCACCCTATTAACTTGTTATCATGCTCATGAATCGTCAAGAGATTCTTAACTTTATCAAGTCGGGTAATATTAAATAAGACTATGTCAGATTATACCATCCAAGCATAATAAGCATATCATATCACAATAATCTCTCGGGTACGGGAGTTCTGCAGATCGAAGCTAAGTAAGTCCGAAGACTTACCTGGATACGCTCACACGGCATACTAAGCTACTGTTAGATCAAAGTCTTCCACAACACCTGTCAGGAATATATTCCTCGTATTAAACTTTCGCTTCAAACATCAATTAAATTCATTCCTTTGAATTTAATTAGTTTTACGACATTTCCCGAATATTAATTTATTTAATTAATCATTTAATTAATTAATTAAATTTTAGCAGTGTTATATTTTGCCAGAATAATATAACGAGCATAATGGAATTTCCATTTATCCATTTTGACAAGCCTAAGGTCATATTAGAGCAACCCTCAATAAGGAAAATGAATAAATTCATAACTTATTCGTTATTAACCCGATTGACGAACCAAAAGAAGATTCGGAATCAAAGGGACGAAGGCTACGCTCGGACACCGCCAAATTCACCGGAAACTAAGCGACGGAACCGGCCAGGTAAGGGATATGCACGACATGGCCTTAACTTCGACGGAAACACGAAACGTTAGTACCGAAATGAAGAGAATGAAGAGAGGAATCCGAAACTTCAAACGGAATTGAAATCGGATTACAAACGAAGAGTAGATCTGAGTTTGAAGGTTGAGAGAATCAGAGCTTTTACGAAGAAATGTGAAATGAAATGAATTAATAAATGAATTTCCGCTATTTATAGCGAAGACGATAATTATCCTTTACCGAAGTCGATAATTATCCATTGATCATTCCGAAGGCGGTTTGAGCCCCTTCTCCAAATTTCTCGAAATTGCAGTGATAAATTCGGAATATTGTCTGGATAATTACTCCACAACTTTCTCGGAAAACGCGTATTCCTAAGCTGCCTTTCTTAGCCGCTAAGAAACGAAATAGCGACTCTTTTGGCTATTTTGTCTTTTCATGTTATTTCATATTTAGGACATATCCGAAGTCCTGATCATTTCTCTCAACTGCAATTTTATTAATTGGAGCTCCCAAATGCTCCAAATAACACCGGAGGGTAAAAATTATTCCCCGGAGGAAAAAGTGAAAATTTCCTCATAATTCCAAAATTATACCACAAACATAACGGTGGAATTCATACTCGTCATTTACGCATTATTCGCGAGTTATAAGTCAATTACTATCGGTGATTAAGTTTAATTTGTCTTAATCATCATTAATTAGGATTCGAAAATCCTAACTTTTACACTTTACTTACCCATGTGCACTGCACGTTCATCTCTGAACATTGTCATACATTTCACAATCAATTTGGACCTAGGGCTCAATTCTCTTTATAGCAGGTTATGAGGGCTAGTATGATGAGGGTGGGTTGCATTTCTCTTTTGATTTAGAATCAATAGTGAGATAGATAGGGTTGAAATCTCGATTTCTAACCCAGATCAATTTGCCTGCTACGGTGATACCTCTTATTTCCTTCCTCTACATGCTAGAATCCAACAAAACTAGGGGGAAACTCGTACGAAGCAATTGTGATATGCCAAACACACAAGAGAAGAGAAGGAAGAGTTCGTTTGCGAATCTCCATCTTCACAAGGCCTAAGGGTTCGTTTGTGAATCGAATTAGGTCGCAACCATAGGAGTCCATTCGAGGCATGTGAATCGAATCAGGCCGCAATGATGGGCGTCTTGTAGAAGCCTTCAATTTTGTTTGTACAGAGAAGCAAATGGGTACTCAATTTGCAGAAGCCTTCAATTTCCAAAGTCCTAAAACTAAACAGATGGTGGTAGGATGAAGAAGAGCGAGAAGCCTTGGATTACAAACAACATATGGGTACAAAAACCACTAAAAACACGATATGATACAAACAATAGATTGTAGAAGCCTTCGATTGTTCAGACTGAAAGTGATTGGAGGAAGAAGGGTAGGAATGTAACAAATTCAAGATTTGATACAAAAATTCCCTAAAATATTCTCCTAGAAGATTTGTGAAACCTTAATTTAAAAGTTGATGAAACACACACAAAAGCACAAATCTAATTTCCAAAGTACTAACTAAACAAATTTACCAAAATGGGTCCCACCTCAATTCTAAAAAACTCCTCCGGTGCACAACTAAATAGGCCCTAAAGCCTTTGGACAACCTCAACTAGAAGCATCTTCTTGTTGTACATGATCTATCCTACATCTTGGGCCTCTTTCTCCCCTTATTATGTCCCTCACTAACTCACCGGACAATCTGCAGTACCAAACACTCTATTGTTTCTTGAAGTGGTATCATTTGGCGTTCCCTTTGTACTCCAAATGTTCCTTCATATCCAAACTGGCTATCTGCCATCGTCTACCTACTCTAGGCAAGCTCTTTAGCTTTCGTGAATCCCATGATCACCTCTAGGGAACTTGTATCTTCACAAGGGAGATCTTTTTCAACATCTTCATCTGACTTAATCGTCCTTCTAGTTCCTCCTTATCTACGACGCCCTCCTGCGTATTTCTAGATCTTCATCCTCATCTTCCTTAATTTGGCCGTCACCTAACTACCAAGATTACCTCCACAATATATTTCATCTGGCAATCTCGCAACGCCGTCATCTTTCAAGACCTCCCTCCCTCATTTGTAAGTTGCACCCGACTGATCATCTCTCACGTCATGACAATTGCACAGACCCGTTGATAACATATTTTTATGATATATTTTATAGTGTTGTTTTCATGTATTTTTAGTAGTTTTGCATGGGTTTAGGCATTTACATCTTTGTCAAAGCTTATTTACATTAAAGAATGGCTACTCTTGTTTGTCTCTTGTGCTTAGGTGATTTTAGGCCTAATTGGAGCATAAAAGGACATATCTAAGGCTCAAGGAAGCAACCACCTGATCATCATAAGCTGGAAGCATGGAAGGAAGAAGCAAGGAAAGTCTCGGAGCAATACATGAAAAAGGTTAGAGCATACAAGAAGAAAGCAAGCATCACCAAGAAGATGCAAGTCATGAAGGTCGAGTACCTGTGCAAACTCAACAGAAGGCTCCCCTTCACTCGCACAAAGAAGGAAGACTAGACTCAAACCTGACGACTTAGGCTCTCCTAGAGAAGGAATGAAGTAGAGAGATGAAGCACTCGGACGCCTAAAGTCACTCGACTGAAGATACAAGGAGCGACTCGACCACCAAGTGAGTCAAGCTAAAGACATGACACGCCGCTCACGTGCTAGCAGAGTAAGGCAACCAACTCGCCTGAAGAAGAGACCCATGTCATCGACTTACTTTACAACGTCAGTCGAATAGATTTAGGGTCGACTCGGATGAAGAGTACGACCGTTACAACCAACTCGGCCACGTGACAACGGTTACAAGGAAACATTTCTTTGATGATGTTGTGCAGTCCAAATAGATTCAGTTTTGAGGAGTTTGGAAGATGCTCATCTAGTCCATAGGCCGGGATTGGCTGTCGAGGTGGATATCAATAGGATCGCAGACCGGGTGAGATGTACTCGGTCCAGGAGGAAAGGAATACAAGCAAATATCTGATTCAAAAGGCAAAATGGTGATAAATAGCACTAATTTTATTATGGTGGTTGCGTTCGGTGATACGAACTTTTAAAAACTCGAAATAAAGCACAAACTTTGGGGGTTGCGTTTTTTAGCACAAGTCTGATTCCAGTGAAATGTCCGGTTTATTTTGCTGATGTGGCGCTAGAAAATGATGATTTGGCATTTTTTTTTACTTTTTTGACACCTATGTGTATTGACTTTTTTTTCTATATAAAAACTATAATACAAATAAAGTACAAAATTATACAACAAAAATTTTTGGTATTATAAATTTTGTATGGGTTGATATGTAGGGTTTTCTAAATATATATATTTTTTAGTATCAACATTTAACATTAATTTTATTTTTCATTGATGAAATTTGTATATTTATTATATAATTAAAAATTATATACAATAGATCTTTTCTATACATGTAAATACTCCATCTTATAAATAAAAATTTAATTTGGATATATATATATATATATATATATATATATATATATATATATATATGTTTTTCCTAGATTATAACAATTTATTGTTGGTATAAAAATGTATTTTTTTTTCCTTGAAAAATAATAAATATTTAAGTAGTGGTCTCACAATATAAGGAGAAAATTGTTTTTTTTAAAAAAAAATTATTGTATTATTTTTTAGTTAGAAAATTTTAATACACATAGATGTAAAAATAATTTTAAAAAAAGTCAAATCATCATTTTCAGGTGCCACGTCAGCAAAATAATCCGGACATTTCACCGGAATTAGACTTGTGCTAAAAAACGTAACCACCCTCCAAAGTTTGTGCTTTATTTCGAGTTTTTAAAAGTTCGTGTCAACGAACTCAACCACCCCTAAAATTAGCGTTATTTATCACTATTTTGCCGATTAAAAAACTAAATTGTAACCCATTTTCCAGATGATAATTTGAATTAAGAAACGAGTGTAAGAGACTAAGAGTGGTTTTAATTTTAAATTATACTGTAATAATAGACAAAGGAAAAAAAACAACAATGTGATTGGCAATAAGATGGGCCCCATAATACTAGAATAGTACTCTAGATCATAGATCCCCGCTTGCTAGTTGGGACATAGGTCAAACTTCAACTACGCCATTCAGTATTTTAGTCCAAAGTCGATCCCCAAATTAAAATATAAATAAAAATAAAATCATAGAGCATTCCCCTCAAATTAAGCCTCGAATTCATAAAGGCATCCAATTCCAAATAACATGAACATGGCTTCTCCTCTAACCCAAATGCTTTTGCTTTACTCAATCTTTCTCCGGTTGGTGAACCCAACTCTATCATTCTCCTACTCCTTTTCTAGATCCAACAAGGGCATCTTTATCCTCGCCGGCCAAAGCAACATGTCCGGCCGTGGCGGCGTTCTCAACGACACAAACACCGGTGTCCCCGTCTGGGACGCCGTCGTACCCGCTCAATGCATCCCGATTCCGTCTGTCCTTCGGCTCGACGCCCACCTCCGGTGGGTTGAGGCGCGCGACCCTCTCCACCACGACATCGACTACAACAAGACTTGCGGGGTGGGCCCAGGTATGCCCTTTGCGCATACTTTATTGGGCCATGATTCGGGCCTGGTCCCGATTGGCCTTGTCCCGTGTGCGATCGGTGGGACAACCATTAATCAGTGGGCCCGTGGGACGCCGTTGTATAGACAGATGATTAAACGGGCCCGGGCCTCGACCCGAGATGGTGGAACTATTGAGGCTCTGCTTTGGTATCAAGGGGAGAGTGATACGGTGAATGAGGCTGATGCGACGTCGTATGGCCAGAAATTGGAGAGATTTTTATCGGATTTGCGCGCTGATTTGAAGGATCCCTTGCTTCCTATTATCCTGGTACTTTAAAATAAAATTTACTGAAATATTATATTCATTCACCTGATTAATCTCAGAATCTACTGAAATATCCTCGGGTTCATGAACATGCCCCATTTGAGTTATGATTTTGGATAGAAAATAGATTTAATAATTGAAATGGATTGATTGTTCTATGCTTTTAGTGTAGGGCAATTATGCTTTTTATTCTTTTGCCTTTTATGGATAAGGCGACTTCTTAAGACCCAACCCAATATACCCTACGCCTACATTATTTATGTATCAGCCATGTGACTATATGTTTAAATTATTCAAAATTAATTATTTGCAATTACCAACTTTTACCTCATCATAAAAAAATGTGAAATTGTCAGGTGGCGATAGCATCAGGGGAGGGACCATACATAGACAAAGTAAGGGAGGCTCAGCTGGGAGTAGACCTTCTTAACGTGAGAGTGGTTGATGCCATGGGCCTTGCAATTGGGCCTGACAACTTGCATCTAACAACAGAAGCCCAAGTCCATCTTGGTGTGAAATTGGGCCGATCCTATCTCAAGTTTCTTCCTAGCCCAATCCAGAAGAATGTGTCTCCAAATGCCTCCCCTTCTACACCCCACCTCCATAGTTACTTTGATTTTTTTTGGACGTGTATTATTTCTGCCACATTGGCCACACTTTTTTAAATTGGGTCTTTTTCACTTCTATCTAACATTGTAATTTAGACATCGACATAATAGTGGGCGAAGGCCTGCCTAGTCTTGAAGTTGAAGAGGGTATTTATACTCTAATGTATTAGAAACTTATGTAAAGCATATCAGTATAAATTCAAGTGTTTTGGAAGAATTTCAACTTTCTTTTTGTTAAACAACGGCACGTGCAAAGAGAGCGGAGTAGTATGCATACGAACATCTACATATAATTAGCTGAATTCATTGAAAATTTTATCATAAAATCAATCGACAATATAATAATTTATATATCGACTTTAAGCATGCTCAAAAATTGGAGAAAATTTAAATTTATTATGTCCGATTCTTATTCCCAACATAGAAATAACAAGTTACAAAAGGACCATTGTCGGAAGTGATATTCCGTTAGCCCATTGGGCATTGGCATAGGAATGAAAAAACAGCCCAGTGTAAACGTGTCAATTAATAACGCAAGTTCAAAGCAGAAGGTGACACCTCAAGATGTAAACGTGTAAATCATTGATCGATTTGATTCATATATATATATAGATAGTCGATGAACACAATGGAATTCGTATATCTATACTACTATACTTTAGACAGAAGTTGGAGTCCATCATCATGAGCACCAAGGTGAGATTCTTATCCTTCCTCTTATTTTACTGTAAGTTAGGCTGTTGATAATTAATTCTGCAATTTGAGTTGAATTAACTTTACATGTGAAGGAGCAAGGGGCAGAGGAGGTGAAGGTTCATACGGTGGATTACCGGTCGCAAGCAGGGCGTGAGCCGGAGAAGCAACACGTTCAGATCGTACATCAACCGGAACAAGGCGGCTCCGCCACGTCTAACGTCAATTTACCGGCTAAGGACGCCAAATTTGGCCCACGGGACACAGAGGGCAAGACTGTCTCTAAATAAAGCTGCTTATCCTTTAATGTTTCATACGTATGAGAGCTGAAATACAAATCAATATAGCAAATGTTGAAACATGGATATTTAGTAAGCCAATGATCAAAATCAATCCAATCATAGCTATGCAGCTATGCTGGTCCTGAATACAGTTCAATCATTCAAAGGGTTTACTACTACTAATCATCAACTTAAATCAGAAATTAAGAATATATATCTAATTCCAAATGTGGACTTCAATCGGCTCATCTTTAGTAGCAAACCCTCTGAACATACCCACACAGTTAAACCCACAAGCCACCTCTCCCTTGTTTGAAACCGCAATCAAACCAGCCTTGCCCTCATCGAGCCTGTGCTCCACCGCATAATCCACCGCCTCTTGGAGGCCAAGACCCTTGTACTCCATGACTGCCGCAACGTCCCGAGCTAGTGTAGCCCTTAGAATAGCCTCTCCTTCGCCGGTGCACGACACCCCACACAGATCACAAGCGTACGTCCCTGCTCCAATTATAGGAGAATCTCCGATCCGACCACTCATTTTGTTCATAAGACCTCCGGTGGACGTGGCGGCTGCACATCGTCCCTCCATATCCACCACCACGCAACCCACTGTCTCCTGCGCGTACACATCTAGTCGTTGTCCGTTCATTGTTGGTATGTCGTCGTCCGCGGCCTTGGCACATGTCTCCGTTGTCGATGACCCAGGAATTCGGTAATCGAACTGTAGCAATATATTTACCCATCAGCTACCACAATTAAACGAAAATTTATCACTTATATACGGAATTTTACCAGAATAGAGTTGGCTTCCTTGGCCAATTTGAGCATGCCGACGTTATCTTCGGTGATGAAATAAGAATTATCAACGACTTCCACTCCCTGTGTTCGTATGTATGAATTAAATGTATGCAAATTTACAAACTTAATTATTTATTTGGATGGAATAAAATATATTATTCCTTTTCAGAAAAAGGGACCTGTTGTCGGGCGAATTCTTCGGCTCCAGAAAAGGCCAGATACGAATGAGGTGATTTGTCCATGACGAGGCGAGCCAGCGACACCGGGTTCTTCACAGTGGTTACGCCTGACACCCCGCCGTAACGCCGTCTGCTACCGTCCATGATGCTTGCCTCCATCTCAACCGTTCCTTTCTCAGTCAAAGCTGATCCACGGCCGGAGTTGAATATGGGATCCGTTTCAAGCTCTCGGACCTAAAAAAAATCGCTGACTCGTCAAAAGAGGCAATATTGGATCCGTAAACACCTCAGATCCTTCCAATTCTGAGGGACTCCTAATTGGAAATGATAAATAGATTTAATATTAATTCAAGCACGATTTTTCATATCATCGATGATCGAGCATTACTTATCAGAACTTAAGTTGATCAAGAGAAAATAACCAACGTACATATCACCAAAAGAACGAGCAATCGAGGATGGTTAATCAGCATACTCATCGGATCTAAACATATATTATCAATGAATATTGAAGATCGAAAATCGAGAGATCAAGAATTCTTACAACGAGTTCAACGACATCGACGGCAGAACGATTGGATCGGAGAGCAGAGATGCCCAGATTGAGGCAGCGAGTGAGGAGTCGCTTAGCCTCCGCCTGCCTCTGGAGAGGGAGGTTGGGGTCCACCCCAGCGCCACCGTGCACCGCTATTGCCCACTTGCCCATATTCTCCGGCCAATTTTATTGATTAATTCTCTCTTTCTAGTGTTTTGGGTAGTCTATGTAACTGGGGAGGAAGACGATGGATTGTATATATAAGGATTTCTTGCCTTATGAGGACATCAAATCGTATCTCTTAATGACATTATTTTGGCAATTAGCTGGTATTCTTTTATATATATTATTCTTTCATGAATCATAATCCCTAATATTACAAAATTGCATTCTGATAGGATAATATTGAAATACAGGTTGGATTAACACCGTCTCAGTGCCGTAATTGAGAAATAGTAATGAATTAGAAACCTTCTTATTAGTATCGAGGAAGTAAAAGAAAAGGCTTTGAAAAAGAAAGGAAAGGTTCCGTTGTGGAGTATCTTAGAGGGAGGGACCCAAACGACGCCGACGGTGTAGCATCGGATTGCTCAGTCCGATAACAGAGGAAGTCTAGTAGGACATAGCCAATCAAAATATTCATTAATTTACTATTTTTATTTTTTTTACAAAGAAAAGTTCCTTTATCGTTGGATATGTATCTCTTAATCTCAAATTAGATTAATGTCGAGATAAGAAGAATGATTGGCCACGGCGTCTGCTCAAGTTGATGACTTGGATATGTGTCCATAATCTCATCAGATTATAAATAATCCGATTCATTTCAAAATAATAATAATTTTTAAAAGTTTTATGTACATTTATTAAAATTGGATGGGTTTTCAAATTTGGTATGAACCCCAATCCAATGCTTTTAGTCGGTTTGAATATTCGATCCGACTATTATGACCAGGTCAGTCACAAAATTTCGAAATGTATTTGATGATTCAGAAAATCTTCTTGGACAGGAGTCGGATCAACAATTAGCAGACATTTTTATATTCGAATTTTCTCGAATCGGATATTTTTACTCATTCCTAGCATAAACTGTGTGAATTGTAGGCTGATTACTTGCAAATTGTTTTTTTTAATTAAATTATCATATATTGGTATTAAGGTGGTTAAAAATATGATTTCTAAAGCACCCTACTTTGTAAATAAGTTCTACCTCCGCCTAAAATCACAAATACTTATTATTTTCTAAAAAGATAGAGTATAAAATAAGATGTACAATTTTGAGGTATATATTAAAATAATAATGGAAAATGGCTTTTGGTTTATAGTTTTTGGCTGCGAAGTGGGGATGGTAGTACATTGATGTGCCTAAACAATGAGATCCCATCCCACCATCATCTTCAACCTTCATATATTAACTACTCAATAATGGGAATTTGTTTTTTGTTTCTTTCCAGTTTCATGTTTTAAAGGGAATCAATATCTCGTGCTTGCCTGCTCAACCTAATTATTTTAAATCGTCTTATTATCAAATTTTGTGGTGTATGTTCCCAATATGCTAGTTGCTAGTTCATGGTCGATATAATTTTTTATTTTTTTTTACGGGTATGGACAACGAGTTGAACTCGGATATTTTGGCCCTTTCTTTCACGGGATCGGCTATGGTTAAGTTTTTGGCCCGTGAAACAACCCGGCTCGCCGCATGCGTACAATTAGGATCCAATAACATCCGTTATATTAAATAATGAACGTCAATAATGGAAGGAACAGAATAAGCGTGAATAGGAGAGTTTAAACAGATAGTTCATATTTTATTCACCAATATTTAATACATCGTTATACTGAGAAAGAAGATATAATACTTTTGGCTGAACAAATCTTCAAATCCGAACAAAATATAAAGAACGCATAATAAAGAGACCGTTATTTTTAAAAAAAAAATTGTTTAACAATGGTTAAAAATTTTAACGATCGTTAAACAATCGGTTTATTATTATTTTTTTATATTTAACAAACGTTAAATTTCTTTAACGAACGCTAAACATGCATATTTAACGTTCGTTAAACTTTTTAACGAACATTAAACATAACATGTTCATTAAATGTGTTCGTAAACATATTTAACGTTCGTAAAAAATCCGTAAAGTTCGTTAAAAAATTCCCCTAAAAGATCGTTAAGTTTTTTTTTCCATTTCTACTCTACGAACAATAAAATTCAAAATATTTAAGGTTAAATATAGGATATTTCCATTTTCTATATTTATCACCACAGATTTTCGCCGGTACGTTTAGAAACCACGTTTTTTAAATTATTGTTCATAAAAACCACAAGTAACGAACGTGTGAACTAGTGTTCGAAACTATAGAGTGGCATTTTTTAAATGTTTGTTCATAAAAAACACAAGTAACGAACGTGTTTCTAAAACAAAAACATTAACGATCGTTAATGTTTTTGTTAAGATTGTATCGGGTATCCGTTATATATATACACACAATTACAAATTCCCTTAAGATTGTATCGGGTATCCGTTAAATATATAGCGGCTAATGTCCGAACAATCCATTTATCTCTAAATCAACCGGAAACCTAGAACTCGGGGAAAAATGCCAACTACTAAAAATCTCGACTGGATAATTCAAAAATCCGGGACAGTTCATCAATCCCCTTAAAATAAGTTGTGTCCCAAAACTTAGATATAAGAGAATCGTATAGATAAATCTATAAAAATCATGAAGGCATACTTACGCCTATCCAAGGAGATGTTATCCGTCCTTCCCTAATCATATAATTAGTACGTATCACATAAGGCCAAAACTAATCTAACACATAAATAAGTGAGCACTCGAGCAAATTTAACACAGCATTCAAACAAGTGAAACAACTATACACATAGGCAACTAAACATGTAAGCACTCAACCCAAGATCTAAGTAATTGTTAACCAAGGAGTCATTACTGGATTAATGTAGCCCTCAAAATAATTACCTCTTATTCTCTCATCAATCTTCCATGTGGTCTCATTCTCTTCAACGGAAGGTTCACCTCTACGGCTATGTTCCCTAAACTGCGAAAGTTTCACTATTCCTACCATGTTCGGAAATGGTGGAGAGGTGGTCTATCTCAACCTCGATTCGTAGTGGATACAACTCTAGTACGTATAATCTTCCAGAAACATCGAGACTAGAACCAAAACAAAACATTAACTAACTAAAGATTTGTAACAACTATTTCATAATACGCTTCTGAGATCCGCGGAGAATAGTAGTGGTTTCCGTACTATATAATAATAAAGCAAAAGTGCTTATTATCACTTGTCACCCCACACACCAAATTATGCCAAGTATCGTATTGAATTTTGCCACATGTCGCCTTTACGTTGTACTACCTATTACCTATTTTACATGATTTTATTAAATTTATTTTATCTCTCTCTTAATTAAGATAACAAATGAAGACATATCTAACTAGAAAAATTATATAATTTTATAAAATATAGTTTCATTTTATTTATTGACTTTCTATAATTATAAGAGAATTTTTAGATTATCATTCATAATTTCTTATTCGAAAGTTATCATACTTTATTTTTATGTTATTATTTACTACCTAACTAAGTTCATCATTTACCCATATCATCTGGAGTTAAAATATTATATTACATATTACTATTTTAATTTGTTTTGAGTTTTGTGTACTAGTTATATTTGTTTGGAGAAAATATATTATTATTATTATTTTTTTATTATATTAAAAATAAATCATTTTTCTTTTCTATATAAAATTTATATAAAAGACTTTATACTTTTATTAAATTATATAACAAGTGTTATCATTAATAACATAAATATAAGTTATTTTTTAATATTATTGAAAAAGATTAAAATTTTATTTAAATTTTTATATATTATTTTTAAAAGTGAAATTAACCCTTTTTATATTATTGACTATAAATAGTATAAATTTATCAATTTCGTACAATGCACGCTACTAAGCTAATTATACATAACATACAATGCAAGGTAAGTTATCATTCATATTGACCCAGTATCAAATAATTGCACATAATGTGAAACAAATATGATAGTCCGGCCCTGTATGAAGCCCAATTCCTGGCTTAATAGGCCGGTACCACATCCCTTTATTGGAGCCCAAGGGTCAATGTTCTATTTTGTTCATAACTGAGGCATTTATAGCCCATTTAGGGCTTGTTTGGTTTATCTCCAGTATCGAATTAAAACCAAAACTTATATTGAAACTAGGAATCGTAATAGAGTGAAAAATGACCTAATATGATTTAGGAAATATGATATTTGGTTAAGAATATAGATTAAAATTGAGTTAAGTAGGCTCGCAAGAGGTACTATTAAAGGCGGTTGTTTAGGCAATTGCTTCCTACACTATGTCATGTTTTGAGACGTTAGGTAGCATATGTTTAGACATTGAAAGAATGATGAGTTAATTCTGGTGGGGAACCAGCCAGTAAAGAAAAACGCAAGATACGCTGAAGTGGGTGGAAGCGTATATTTTTTCCAAAGGAAAATGGTGTGATAGGGTTTAGGGAATGTGAGCCTTTAACTTAGCCCATTTTGGGGAAACAAGGATAGCGAATTTTGACCAACCCGGAATCTTCGAGTACTTGTCTATTTAAAGTTGAGTACTTTTCCTATGGTTCTTTCCTTGAGGCACATATTGGCGTTATACCAAATTATACTTGGTGAAGCATCTTGAAAGGGAGGGATGTGGTGAAGAAGGGATTGAGCTGGATTATCGAAATGGGGCTTTCTTTTCGGTTTGGAAAGACCGGTGGATCCCTCGCCCATCTTGTTTAGGTCGATAATCAAACCCTCGTCATCTTCTCTTGACTTGAGAGTCATTGATCTTATTGATTGGGATTATGGAAGGCGGATGGAGGAGCTTATCCGTGACCCGATAGCAAGTGTTGATGGTGTGGATTTTCTCATGAGTAGAGAGGTTCCAATTCCATTCGCTACTCGATCAGGAGTCACCACACATAAGCGAGAATACCTTTGGTTAGTTGTGAACTTGCTGATGAACTTTTCTATAGCGACAAAAACGGGAAATAGCCTTTGGAGGCCCCTCTGAAAGATCGATGTGGCTCCTCGGATAAAAAACTTCACTTAGCGTGCATGCACCAAGTCCTTCCCATGCATAGAGAAGTTGTGCCATCGTAGGGTTGACATTGTGACATGGCGTGATGCTTGTGGACAATTAGAGACACCGATACATTTTATGGTTCTGTGCCCGAATATTTCGGGTGTTTGGAATTTGTTGTCTTGCTTTGCAAAGAGTAGAAAGCACGGTGAGGCAATGGTTTGATCTAGTGAGAAGTGAGGTGTTGAATTCGAAGCTTCAACAGTGGATTGTAATGTTGTTGACCATCTAGTGTGCGCAAAACAAACGTGTCTTTGAGGGGTATAATTTCAGTGCAAAGGACATTTCCATGGAGGCTAGGAATGTCTTACTTGAATAAACTATTGTCTTTGACACCAAGTGCATTATCTCTTTTGGCACCGAGCTCTCTCGGCAATCCTAGACCTGTCCGGTGGGGTGTGATCAAGTTTAATTGTGATGCTTCAGTCAAATCCAATGGTAGGTGCCTTCCCCATTTAGCCCCTTGCTTCTAGGCTTTCAAAAAGTTCCTTCTTTTCCAAATTATGTATTATTAAGGTAGAGTAATCTATAAGTTAGAAGATCTCAAACTCTGTATTTATGAGCTCCAAGTGTGATTTGGGGTTGGCGTGGTTGCCCATAACTGCTTAGGGGTGCTTCTCATTGTTGTGGCGAAGACTCTTTAAGGCTCTAGGACTGTTGAGGTTGCGGAGTAGGAAACATTACTATGGGCCTTGGAGCTGGTTGTGGAGAAGAGTTGGTAGAACGTGGTCTACAAACTAACTCGTGCTCTTTGGTTACTAAGTTAAACAATGGCATTGCTTTTCTTGGAGTTATGGGTAACGTGATTAGTACTCTTCGAAATTTTGGGGAAGAACTTCAATTCTTGCTCTTGGTCTTTTGTTCGCATGGGAGGGAAAAAGTGGCAATACTAGCTTGCGAATGTGCATCCGATTTATATTGCTTGTTATGATTATGTATATAATTTTCGGATGATTTGTGTTAATTAGGTGATTTCAGACGATGATGATAGATTTCGTTAGGTTATATATGACGTGGGGGTCCATCGCATGTCCGAGCACATATGCGCGTTGGGCTCAAGCCCAGCACATAAACCCTGATGAAATTATATATAAAATAATAATCAATGTACAAAGCTTGTGATTAATTACTTGCCAAAAATCTATAATTAGAAATCGAGTCGGAATAATCAAGAAACCTTTAGTAGTTGTAATCTTAACATCATTAAATTATTTGTTTCTATTAAACACGGGAACTGGTTTGAATAATATCAAAAATAATTTCATAAAAATGATATCAAACAAGTTTTTAACAGTTCTCTTTAGTATCTAATTTCAAAACAGGTCTTTAATTCTATAAAAATAATATAAAACGTTTTGATTGATTTCGAAACCGATTTATGAGTATATCTCCTATCAATCTTAACTTGTTTCTCTAAAAATTGTTTCCTTGAAACATTTTAATGGGATTTATCTTTTAAAAGACTCTAAACCTATACCCATATTATAGAAAGGCGACAACATATATGAATGATGGTCACATGGCTTGTTTTTTCAAAAAATAAAATAAAAGAAACTTAGTTGAATACATAATATAAAGTAAGATATTGTGTAGGGGTTTGCCAAAAACACGTGTCGTCGTTGTCATGAAAGAAATGAGACCTGATGAAGTGAGCTTTACCGTAATATTTGTAACCAGTAAGCAAGGTGAAGAGTCAAGACTGAAGACGACGCCAATTGCCAAAGAAAATGGAGGAACCAAAAAGAATGGGGTCTACTTCTTTCTGATCAAATTAGTTGTGCATTAAATCTACCTTTGGATCAAATGACACCCTCCTCTCATGCACTCATCACCTTCAATGGACCACCTTCCACCACCTTTTCTTCTTAACTTCAAAATATATATCTTGGGTACATTCGAAACCTTGTTCTTATTAGAGGCGAAATCAAAGCCTGTTGATACAAAGATATACATGAATTAAACTTACTGTACCTGAAATATGTAACAATATGTAACTGAATGAGTTTTTTTTTTATAAGTTTGATAAGTATTTGAAAGAATTTTTTGTATTTTTTTATTATAGCTTACAAACGTGTAAAAATTTAAAAAAAATAATTTAATAATATTAGTATATAATTATGTTTGTAATATATCATGTAATAAGCTATCATAAGCTCCCTTCACCTAGCTTACTAAGTAAGAAAGATATAGAGTTATACGGCACTTTTATTGACTATTATATAAACCTCATAATTCTCTCCGTAATTGTCCATGATTTTCATGATCTATCGGGATAAGGTTTAAGAAAATTCCACAATTTCTTATAATTTTCTTTTTTGATATTAACTCCCTAAACTAACCTCGCTGAGCGTACACCTAAAGTAATTAATTAGGTTAATCGTAGATATATTAAGTTAATCGTGAATTTTTAAAAGATAACTATAAAATTAAGTAAATAACATACCAATCCGATATAAATAATAATTATAGTTGAAATTAACCAAAAGTTCTAAAAATGTATAATTTATTTAATTTTCAACTCTCTATTCATCAAAACTCTCAAAATATCAGTCTTACTTGATAAAGACTTGATAACCGATGTGATATAACAAATTTAATGAAACTCTAGTTTTCAAATTGTTCTCTATTCATCAAAACTCTCAAAATATCGATCTTACTTGATAACCGATGTGATAATATCGGTCTTACTTAATAACCGATGTGATATAACAAATTTAAGGAAACTCTAGTTCTCAAATTGTAAGCCTTTATAACCGATTTGGAATAGCACATGAAAATGAAAATATGGTTGAATTAAAAAAATATTATGGATAACAAATAGTTTTAAAATAATTAAGAGAAGAAGAAGAAAAAATGAAAAATACTATACCAAAAAATATATGTATTTGACTTTGTTAAACTAAATATCAAAGTCAAATACGTATCCGCAGGTGAACAGTTTTTTAAAACTACATAGACAACGACCCATAAGATAGTTTGTCAACAATCAATATATATCAGTAGGTCAACAACCCAAATAATTATAGGTCAACGACCCACATAACATTAGGTCAACGACCATATAATATATGTTAATCTTATATGAATAATAGGTATACTTGAATTAAGCCAAAAAGCTTAGAAATGTATGATTTGTTTAATCTTGAGACCCTCAATTTTCACGAGTCCTCAAACTATCAACCTTAATTTGATAACAATTTGGTTTATCAAAAAATTTAGGAAACTCACTATTTATACAAATTTAAATTGTTAGCCTTATTTGAAAACCGACGTGGGATAACAAAAAACATGAAAATGTGGTTGAATTTAAAAAAAATCATGGCTAAAAAAATGATTTTATAAATAATTATGAGAAGAAAATTATTTGATTTTGATAAATTAAATAACAAAGTCAAATATTTATCCATAGGTCAAAGATTTTTTAAAATTATATATACAACGATCTACATACTAATTGACAATGTCAACGACCCCCGTATCAGTATGTCAAACAACAATCCGGATAATTGTATGAAAACTATCCACATTATAGTGTATCAATGATCCACTTAACATTGAGTGAATCACCCACATAACATTGGGTCAAACAATCATATAACAATTCTTAATCCGATATGAATAATAATGTACGATTTGTTTAATCTTCAAATACTCTATCTATACAAATCTTCAAACTATCGGCTTTACTTGATAATCGATGTAGGATATCAACAAATTAAACAATAACCGATTTGGGATAGAAAATAATTGAAAACATGACCGAATAAAAAAAAATTGTGGATAACAAATGGTTTTAAAAATAATTATGAGAACAAAAAAAAAAAAGAAAATCTTATACCAAAAATATATGTATTTGACCTCGATAACAATGTCAAATATGTATATGTAGATCAATATTTTTTTTAAACTATAGGGTCAACGACCCACATAACAAATATGAATAATAATTATACTTGAACTTAGCCAAAAAACGTAGAAATGTATGATTTGTATAATATTTAAACCCTCAATTTATACAAGTTCTCAAACTATCATCTTTATTTGATAATCGATGTGAGATTGAAAAAAAAATGAAGAAACTCTTTATTTATATATTTTCTCAAATTATCAGTCTTATTTGAGAACATACGTGACATAGCAAAAAAAGAAAAATATGACCGAATTAAAAAAAATCATGGATAACAAATAATTTTATAAATAATTATGAGAAACAAAAAAGGAAAATATTATATATAAAAAATACACATTTGACTTTGTTAAGTAAATAACAAAGTTAACTACGTATCCGTAGGTCAACGGTTTTTTAAAATTTTATGGACAACAACCCACATAACGTTAGGTCAACGACCCACATACGTTAGATCAACGACCCACATAACATATATTAATCCGTCAATAATAATTATGATACTTGAACTTAGCCAAAAAGGATGAGAAATGTATTGTTTGTTTGAAATTCAAACCCTTTATTTATACAAGTTCTCAAACTATCAGTCTTACTTGATAACCGATGTAGAATAGCAAAAAACTAAGGAAACTCGTTCAAAAAATAAATAACCCAAGTGCACAATTACGTAGAAGATAATTGGGATGTTAAAGGTAAGACGTTAAAGTTACAAAATGCAATGTTCAAAGCAGTTGACATGCGTTCAACTTCAACGTAGGGCGACTGCTTTGAACATTTTTTTTTTAATTTTTCTAAATATAAAATGTAAACACATGCTCTTATTTCAAACAGACGCGTGTATTTACATGTCAACTTCGACGCGTGTGCTTTGAACATTTTATAATTTTTTAAAATTTTTTTCTAAATATAAAACAAATTTTCAATACCTAAAAAAATTAAAATTAAATAAAAAAATTTGTTTAAATTTAAAAATAGCTACAAAATTAATAAGTAATTTTTTTAAAATTTTTTTTTATTAGTTGTGAGACTCTCATTTCAAAATATTGTTTTCACGTCGCACCCCAAATATATTACTTTAGTAATTATATATTTATAGTATATCTAATTATATAGAGATATAGAGATTTATAGATTTGGTTATTTGGTGATTGAGTTTCAATTGTTATTTTGATAGATATTTTTTTATTTTAATATTTTAAGAAAAACCTCACAATTATGCGTGTCTTTTTGTATAGTTCTTGTGTTAAATTAATAATATATATATATATATATATATATATATATATATATATATATATATATATATATATATACATATATTTTATTACAAAAGTTAATTATTTTCTAAAACTATCAGTTTAAAATATAAGGTATCAAAAGATAGCGAAAGAATATATCAAGAAAAAAAATCTACAGATATCAAAGAAAATATTTAAAAAGTGTAAGGTACCTGTTAGAGTTAACAGTAAGCATTGCACCAAGAGAAAATATGTGAAACCCGGAGTCCGGAGATATTAACAAAAGAATCTAAAAACTAGTGAATATAAAAATGACGAAATCTAAAATGCACCAAAAGAAAAAAAAAATCCTAAATTCTATTTTCTAAGAAGAAAAAAGAAGCACGGGGCATTGCAGGTAGATCATAAATGGCGGCAAATTTAAATAGGTATTGGACAACGGTTAGTAGTGCGGGCTGAAGAGGCCCACTCACAAGTAGATGTTCAGGATCCGACAGTGTCTTCAAATGGACCCCCACCAACAATTCGGGCCGAGTTTGCAACCCCCGTGTATTTATCTTTCTGATCATATTTACTATTACGGTACATAGGAGTTTTAAATTTGGAGCAAATCTCTACTTACTGTTCACAACTTTTCTTCATAACCAGGAATCACGACTCATGAGTCATGACCAAGACCAACCAACAAGATACGGTAGACGGGTAGATAAGATTAGCCTAACTTTCGGTAAACCAATATAACGTGAAATGTTGTAATTTCGAATGTACCTGTGCGTGAGTGAACTTTGTATAATAGATTGTTGATTTATTTATTATCAATGTGAGGTCTAAGATTATCCATCCACCAAAATCTGATCAGAGATGTAACTTTCCAATCAAAATAAGTTTTAATGTGATTTTGTATGATATCAAATTTAGGGTTAATTTTTGTGAAATAAAATCATATTGTAAGGGCGATTTAGAATAATTAACCCAAAAGGTAAAGATGACACTGACCATTAAAGAAGAGAAGACCGTGAGGGAAGTGAAGGCTGTATCATCCATCTTTTTTACTTTCAACCTTATACGTAATAACAAGAATCAATATATCAGTAAAAGAAAATCCAACTTTTTTACTTTATGCTTTCACTTTGTGTGAGAATTCCATATTCCCAAAATTAAAACCTAGAAAGTAAAAGCATTGAGGATTCTTTACTGTGCTGTAATTTTTAGCATTTCCCTGCGCCCTCCTATCTTTGCAAAAAATAAATAAATTACCTTCGTATTCCCTGCGCCCTCCTATCTTTGAAAAAAATAAATAAATTACCTTCGTATTCACCCTAGATATAGCAATGGTTTGGGTGACAAGGGACGACTTTAACCTCCACCTGATCTATTACTCAAAATTATCCACCCGACCCGTTAAGGGTCTCACCTTCATCCAATCCATCTTTATTCATCGAATAAAACGGGTACATCGGATGAGATTTTGGTGTTCTACATCTCATTTATAACTAGTAAAATATCAAATATTTTACTGAACACCAAAAACATACTTAAATCCAAATAAAAATAACATAAAATTGTATATGATAACAAGTACAACATTTTAACAAAGCAAGATCTAACATATTTTTTTTATAACGAATCAATAATAAGGATCGAATATATATATAAGGAATCGAAAGAAAATAAACTAGTAAAGGAAATATAGGGTATACTTTAATATAAATTATATAGTAAGGAAATAATGGTAAAATTGTTATAATATAAACTATAAATATTATAAATATATAATTTTAAGCGGGTGAAAACGGGACGGATGAATCGACTGATGGACGGATGAAACGTTCATCCGGATTCTACTCGATCCACCACCAACTTCATCCACCACACACTTTCATCCATCCTTTAACGGATTTTTACCATTTTTCGTTGGATTGGGTGGTCGGGTATCCGTCGAGTACGGGTGAAGTTGTCATCCCAATTCAGCCCTTGCCCCTTGGTTGCATCTATCACTCTTTCCTCTTTTTTTTTTTTCATGCTTTTCATATTGTATTAAAGAACGAAAAAAAAAATCAAACAATAGATTTTGAATCAATTACTCTTTTTTTCATAGTAATTTTGAGGAGTAAATACAACACTATTTGCACAACATTTACGTTGCCCTCAATTGAGACCCAAACTAAAACTGTTACTCGTACGGTTAATGATATGCATTCACTCAGAACGCAGGATTGTGTACCTATATTCGGCTGCCCAAGCTCTACACTTTGGCTCATCCATCTTGAAGCATGCCATAAAATATCCAGTACAAGAGATTAGGTTCCACCACCACCATGTATTCGTGCAAAATGATAGCACATAAATAAGTCAAAAAGTTTACTGTACTCTAGTCAAAACCATGCATATAATCAAAGTTGTTGGTTAAACAATATGATCATCTCATTCCTCACCAAAGTTTAAAGGATGTAAAAAAGTGGTAGGGCATAATTCTGAACCCTAAAAGTTAAAGCCAAAGGAATGAATTCTGTCTTTGATTTTTTAACAATACAAAGCAAGCAAGCACATGCCTTGCATTTCACAATCTTTCTTCTCCAACTTCTTTTTCCTTATTAAAAAGAATGCAAAATCAAACAATTCTTTTTGTTAACCATATAATGCATTAGCAAGTATAACCCTCTGATTAAGAAAATAATTAGTACTGAGAGAAGGTATGACATTCATAAATAACCATGCTTGTATGTCTCCCAAGTAGAAGCACTTTGATTCCACTAAAAAATGCTTTTGATTCTGCTACTCATAATGTAGATATTGAATTCTCGGAGAGAATCAAACCTACATCTTCTGATACTGAGTCCTCCAACATCACATTATGAACCAAACAGAAGTTTGTAAGGAGGGCAGTAAATGCATCTGGGGATCACTCTTTCAATTTATTTGAGCACTAAATGATGGAAGATCTCTTGGAGTTTGGTTTTTCATTTTTTTTTACATGAAAACAATAGCTTTATCCTCTCCCCCAACCAACTCATAGTAAATTGCTTATACTTGTCCTAATTTCCAAGGAAAATTACTACACCATAATCAGTGGGATTTCACTTGCAGCCCCTATTCATTGTTTGTGTTTCAACATGAACAGAACCCTCATGTGCAGGCATATATCCATAAACCCTAAACCCTCGTCGTGGTTGCGAATTACTAGAAATGAACAATGTTTAATACTTTAATCTGCAATAGTCCAAGGTTTTGTTTTCATTTCAAACACTGTCTACCGGCTAATGGCTAGGAAGAAGGATATATTTGCATAGGACAATTAAAGAGCATTTAAAGTTGGCGGTTTTTGAGATGGGTGTGCTGCTCTAAGCCTCCCATCTCTAGCCATTATTTTATAAAATACTCTTCCAACGAGGCCAAACCAAAAACAAACAAACCACAGATTTCCAATCCCCCAAAATCAGTATCTAAATTTCAAATTCCTCTTCAGTGGCCGGCAGCAAGTTCCTCTAGTCAGTCATCACATGCAGACAGTATTTTACTTTTATCTATGGACTATTTTCTAACAATGTTATGTATACCTGTGTAGATCACTTAAGTTTAGGATACTGATCAACCAAACCAGCCCTAAGTTGAGCTTGCAAGTTCCTCTACTCAGTCATCACATGCAGACAGTAATTTTACCTCTATCTATGGAGTATTTTCTAATAATGTTATGTATACCTATGTAGATCACTGGATGCTGATCAACCAAACAAGCCCTAAGTTGATCTTGCAATGCGAATAGATAAAAAAAATTAAAAAGGAGAAAATTTTAAACATTGTAAGAACTAGTAGATGAACTATGAAGCATAAGAATGATAGGAGGAAAATACATAAACATATTACTCCAATTACTCTTCCATGATATGTTCAGTGTTTCACTTGCTACTTTCCGGATAAAATGCCAACCATCTCTGCCTCTAATGCTTATAAAGCCATCATCAACGGGGACAGGTTTTAGTTTGGAAGCAAGAGTAGTTATACAGGGAAATGCAGAGATGGTAGGCAATTTAACATAACTAAAATGTCAAAGATCATGTATCTTATTCTTAGGTGAGTACAAGAGAGAAGCTACTTAAAAGTCCATTTAGAATAAGAAGCAAACCGGGAGAACCTAGCGAGGAATGCTTAAAGAGTTCACAGATGGATGATTAAACCGCTCCAACTCCGAGTGATACTCTTGATCAACTCTCGTCTTCTTTGTCAGTTGATTGGGGGAAGAAGACACTGATGCTGATGCAAACGCCCACGAATCATTGGAGTTGTCTGCACTGAATGAGGCATCGATAACACCATTTGGGCTCCCGGGCATGGAGATTAATTTCCGCTTATTGGATGAGGAGAGGAGATTGCCTCCCACTTCCAATTCAAGGATCAAATTTCCACACTCATCCACTGTAGCCTGCATTTGTATGATCAGATCATTCAGTATTGGCTAATCTAAAATTATAAGACAATGTGGGTCAAAATCTCTTACCTTGTTCATGCCAAGAATAGCCAATATCTGAATTTGGTAATCCTCTAGAATGCAGGGGCCAAAACTATTGATGACATGCAACATTGTGGCAGCAGCAACCACTGAAGGTAGATAACACATGAACCTTGAATCTGAATTCATGAAAAACATCAGTATGAGTTGTAATTCATACATGAAACTTAATTTATAATGGTTTTTGGTTGTGCTACCTGATACAATTGCGAAAAGCACCAGCTTACACCGCCCCAGAAATTCCAAATAAAGATGGTCCTTTAATCCAAGTCTCCGAGTCATATAATCCAGGAAAGAGTATGGTGTCACAGGATTCATCTTCCACTCAAGTGTTGTAAGTACCAAAATCTCCATTCTTTGAACAGTCTTAGCCTCAAACAAATACTTAGTCTCCACCTGAACATCAAATCAAGAATGAAAAAGCCTAACTCTTAACAAATCACTAAAATCAAGAGCATGTTGCTGATCAATCTAAATCAACAAGTCAAATTGGAAAAGATCAAAAGAAGCTTACTTGGAGATCCAAAAGAAGGGGAACACTAGTCTCCTCAATCTTAGCAGCAATAGAGAGACAAGCAACAGCAGTGAGTTGGGTAAGCCATGGCTTCCCAGTCTGAAGCTTGAATCCCAAAAGAAACCTATCCAAGTAATTGAGAGCCAAAACAGCAGTCTGAAGAGAAAAGGAGAAATAGGCATTGACCTTGAGAATCCAATCAACAGCATCACGCCTAGCCATGGCCAAGGAAGGATCCTTCAGAATAGCATGGTAAAGGTGATTCTCCGATTCCTTTGAGAGGATAGTGGAAAGCTCATGGTCTTCCCAAAAGAGGTCATGTTCATTTGGAATCAAGAGATTTGGACGATTTGAGTTGAAAATGAAGTTCATGTCATAATGAGGAGTCGTATTAAAGAAGGTGGAATCGTCTTCCACTTGTTCTTGGCAATAGAGTGAATCTTCATTTTGAACAATTCGGGATTGTGAAGCAGGCATCTTTAGGGCTATTGGGATTGAGTTTCAGTTCAATGGAGGTGATGAGGGGATTAGGGCAACAAAAGGCCCAAAACCAGACATTTGAAATCCTATCTGCGAAGATGAAGTGAAAATGGGGTTTTGGTTTTGGTTTTGGTTTTGTTGGGACTTGGAAGCTTTTTAGGGAAGAGGAAGGGTGTAACTTCAGTGGGACTGCTAGGCGTTGGGTGGTGGCAGACCTGAAACGTGGGCCATTGACTCCATAACTATATGACACGTCACATTGAGTCCCCATAGCCATGAGTCATGACATCAACGTTGGCTCCATGGGCCGCACCTTACCATGGTCTGCCCCTCTGAGGGATCCATTTCATCATCTCAATATGGATCATCCAAATAAACCACCCGTTTGGGCAACTTAGCCTCGGGGCTTGTTTGGCTGGATTAACAATTCACAATTCCAACAATGTAGCCACAATCACGCGGCAAGTGAGTTCAACACATAAACTAAATTGGCAAAACTTATTCATCAGGTTCATTATCAATTTACGGTTGATTTGAAATAGTTTTTACACGTTTAAACCCGATTATATAATCCGACACTGGACTATTCCAAACATAACTCAAAAACATTGATTCTAAATTTCTACTTATCTTTACCTCCTCTTCTAAGTAAACGTATGAGGAGGATTGAGGTCCAGGATGGGTATTGTGAAAGGTGAGAGCACTCAATACTGACAAATGACGAGAGGGGAAAACGTAGCACCTTATGACTTGTGATTAACATACCTGAACCAAGTTATGGGAAACTGCTTACATCCTTCCCTTGAAAATCTTTTTTTTGTTTTTTCATTAGTTTTATCTCCTTTTTTCTTCTGTAGATTTTGGCCCCCATTAGTTGCATTATTGAGTAAAAAGCTTGTTAAGTATCCTTTTTCTATGCTTGGTAGATTTTTTTAGTGAGTATGAATTACTGTTTCATTTCCATTTCACATGATTAGACCCGAAAACTTAAATTATGATACCCATTTTCCAATCCTAATTATAAGAGAGGTTGGAATTTTAATAACCATGTTCTTGATATTTATTGTCCCTTTATGAGCACTGTACAAGTATGGTGTATTTTGCGATCGGATGTTAGATAAATGCAGTAACTGTGAAATTGATGTCGTTTGAAAGTGGAGACGCACGCAGAGCAGAAAGCAATAATTCTCCATACGCTTGACTCTGTTTCAGCTCTTTTGAGGCTTTGCCCATACTTTTGACGATCTCACAAGACGGAGATGTTCTTCCCTACTGCAAATACCCATATCCTCTACCCAGTTTGTATGGAGACCTTATCTTTCCGTTCTCTGTCGATTTCTCTTTCTCTTTCTCAGAAGCGCCTTCTTACTACACGTTTCAGGGTTTCCTTGCACATACCCACGCGTGCTCACGTTAATAAACCTCGATTCCCTCCGCAAAATCAAGCAACTACGATGCCCAGATCAAAAACTAGCCATGATAGGACTAATAAGAACGGTGGTAATAGCACAAGCTCGGATGTTTTGTTTTTGATGGATTCAATTGGGTTTACTGTAACACCTGATATTTATGCTTGTCTGATTGACGAATGCACCCGTAAAGAGGACGATTATCGAGCATTGGAGTTGTGGGCACATCTGAAACGGAACAAATCCATGATGAGGTTTTTGTTCAAGCCAAACGGATTTGTTCTTCTTAACAGAATACTGATTATGTTTATGAGATGCGGCTGTATCGACGGTGCACTCCAACTGTTTGATAAAATGTCAAGGAGAGATACTGCTGTTTGGTGTCTTATGATTGCTGGTCTAGTGGACAATTCCTTGCATTTTGAAGCTCTTGATCTGTTTTCCCACATGATGTATGAGCCTTTGAATCATGAGAATGATGCCATCTTACAAATATTACTTGCTTGTGTTCTCAAGGCCTGTGTACATGACATGAATATGGAACTAGGAAGAACACTTCATGGCTGGGCAATCAAGCTTGGTTACACCAGGGACTTACATGTTTCTACTGCCTTCCTCGACTTCTACAAGAAATTCAAATGCCCACGAGAAACCAATCTCGTATTCTACGATCAAGTCCAACACAACAGTCGTTTCGGGGATACTGTCTTTTGGACAGGTGCAATTGTGAGCAATTCCATTGAAAATCGCCTTGAAGAAACAATGGCCATCTTCATGGACATGAGAAGAGCCGGAATTCGAAAAAACGAGTTCACGTTCTCAAGCGTCCTAAAGGCATGTGGAAGGCTACAAGACGACGGATCTTGTGGACAACAAGCCCATGCTGACGCAATAAAGCATGGCCTCGTTGAATCTCATGTTTTCGTGCAGTGTAGTTTGGTGAATATGTATGCTAAGAGCGGAAAACTTAAAGATGCCAGGAGAGTGTTCGATTCTATAAGCTATGAAACGAGGAATGAGAGCAATCCGTGTTGGAATGCAATGATAAACGGCTACTTAGACAACGGGGCGTACGTGGAAGCCATTAAGACTCTGTACCAGATGAAAGCTGCTGGTGTCAAACCTCAAGATTCATTGCTTAACCGAGTCAAAGTCGCTTGTGGTACTAAGATCAACGGCTAGTTACAGAGCTACATCACCTGATTCACCTATACATGTACAGTTGCTGTTAATTTGTATGTAACTAGTAGTGTACATTTTTGAAGTCATCATTCGTGTTTATGATCCCAACATTTGATTGCACATAATGATTTTGCTTCAAGGGAAAGGGAAGTTGATATGTCAATTGCCATTGTTTCCATGATGACGACGACTCCTTTCTCGATTGCTCATTGCAACGTGGGGCACGTTCGCAATATTCTTCCAAAGCACAACAAAGTAAAATTCATTGTAAAGCTCTTTGCATGCCATTTTATTCCATACCAAAAGTTGCAGGTCTGCAAACGTAATTTTAGTGTAAAATGTCAATAAAGTGCTTTTTCTAAATTTTCATTTTCAATTCAATTTCGCTAAGGTCAATATATTAATAAAAAATCCTTTTTTTTAATAAGTTTAGGAAATAGTTTTTAAATCGAAACTATTTATTACTTTATCCGATTCTCAACATTTGGTACATTAAAGAAAAATTACACTTATTAATTAACTAAATGTAAAAGGTGGAATCTACCATATAATACTAAAACAGAAGTATATAACATAACGTGTCATCGTTATATTAGGTCACCTCAAATTTTGTCACATGTCCACCACATCAAGTCACCTAAAATTTTGCCACATATCACTACCACATTAAGTCACCTACGATTTTTCACATGTCTTATTTGTATAAAGTCAATTGTTTTCATTATTATTTGATTTAGTTTCTTAAACTAAAAATATGATATGAGATATAAAAAGATCATGATTTTAACAAATATAAATTTCTATATTTAGCAAATATTATAATTTTGTGTAGTAGAAGATTACATTATATATATTATTTAAAGATAAGTTATTTTTAACTCAAAATATATGCTTGGTTGTTTACTTTTTACATTTTAGAAAAAAACGGATGTTTTGAACATTCGAACTATAATGTAAAGTATTTTGATATCCATAAAGTATCAACTTTATGTATTTACTATAATGATCAATTTACTCTAGTTCGTTTAAATGTATTTTATAAAAAAATTGACATAGTCATTAATGAAAATATTGAACAAATCTATTATAACCTATAAAGATAATACATTACGATTCATATATCTTATTTAGGATAATCAATAGGTAATCCTATACAATTTTCGTTTAGAACAGTTTTAAACTTAAATTTATTTTTAAAATAATTAATAACAAAATTTTGCTTAAAATATCATAAAATAGGTTTTGTCGAATATTCCACTGGATTATCTCTCATATATATTAAGTAAAAAATGTATCTTTTATTTTTAAAAGAAAATCGTGATAATATATATATATATATATATATATATATATATATATATATATATATATAACAAATACAATATATTTTGATTAAAATATATAAATATTCTTATATTATAATCATGTATTTTTTTTAAATAATTATATGGTTACTAGCTTATCATATATGATTATTATACTAATTTTTTTATTTATGAATAAATTTTGTGTCATCTTGTACAAGGCACGAGTACTATGCTAGTATGTATCTATCTATATACTTTAATTACTAATGTAGGTGTGTTATGTTGATGTGGTGAACTCATGTTTTTTCTCATGTTAAATCATTTACTAAATCATAAATGAAGCCATAAAATTTTTTTTTACTAAATCAATATCTAAATTATAACTTTTAAATTTTAAAATTCGGCCGATTGTAAAACTGAGTTGATCAATTTTTATTGAAATTTCCGATACATCAAACCTTTTTTTTAGTTTTACGTCGAATCTTTTCTGCCGATCGTTAAACTTCTCACATACTATACGAGATAAACTTACAGGGGAAGCTGACTTGATCGATTTTTATTAAAATTTCCAATATATCAAAACTTTTTTTTTAAAAAAAATTACTTTAAATCTTTTCTACTAATTGTTAAACTTCTTATATACGATACAAGATAAACTTACAAAGGTAGCTGGCTCGATCAATTTTTATTGAAATTTTTGATACATCAAAACAATATTTTTTACTTAAAATCTTTCGGTCGATTGTTAAACTTCTCATTTACGATATGAGACTAAATTACAGGGGATGCTATTCAATCATATCTCTAAACGAAAATTTTATAATTGATTTTTTTTACGTGTAAGCTCATTAACGAGAAAATCTTTAAACGAAGTAATTTGTAATATCTCTAACCTGACTGCATTATATTTTTTTTTACAAGTAAGCTACTGATCGATATCTTCAACCGGTATAAATTAATTAAATATTTTTATTAAAACGTCGTAAAGTAAATTTCTCAGGTACATTTTTGAGATCATTTCTAGTTTTTCACTATATATCAATCTCACCTCTTTTCATAAGCCAAAAACTTTTTTTTTTTCTTTTCCAAGTAAATCTTATCTTTTGGTTCCAATTCTATTGTATATTGATTATTTTTCGTTGTCTTTTTCAGGGTTTTGGTTCCAATTCAATTTTACTATTTTGTTGTATTTTTTTCAAGTAAATCTCGCACTTTCTCATAAGCAAAAGGTCGGATAAACATTGTGAACTTAATTGATCATCTCTTCCATTTTTTTATGTATTTTCTGAAATACAACGTTATTTTTAATCTTTGATGTATATTGACTGTGTTTCGTCGTCTTCTTTCAAGCAATTAACAAAACACGAATTGATCATCTCTTCTAGATGTTGCACGTATTTTCCGAAGTTCGTTCACGATATTTGTCTCTTAATTTAATGCAAAAAGATCATTTTAGTTTACTTTTTTTGTATCTAAACATTTCGTTTTAGATTCGTTTTTTTTTTTTTCTTGATATTTCGTTTGAAAATCTGTTTTATGTACATATATTGATCATTTAAGATTACATTTTTTTGTACCTAAACATTTCATTTCAGATTTGGTTTTTAATATATATTTCACTTCATATGCGCCGGAAACCAATGACTCTCCTTACAACCAACTTTTTATTAAATAAAAGTAAAAATTAGATGTTGTCATTCATATAAAAAAAATATGAGAATAAGTATTTTGAATAAATACCCGTATAAGATACGGGCTATACACCTTTTGATGCACTATAATTTTTATAAAATGTATAAAAACAATGATAAAATGTAGGGAGTTATATGAGCATAGAGGAAATAATGTTTTTAAAACACAAATAATAAATAAATTTTTGTTTGTAAAAGATTAAGCAATCATTACACTTGTAATGTTAAATGTATGTTAAATATGTGAACCAAAATTTTGAGTCTCAAATGTAGGGAATAAGAGGGAACAACCAACTTATTCCCTCATTGTTTGTATATTTGTATAGTTAGAGCATTTGTATCGGTAGTATTCTTAAGTGTGCTGAACTGCCACGTTGGAAATATGTCATTTTATTTTGGTACAATCTATGCAAATTAATCTATTGCAAGATGAAACAAGATCAAATACCATATACTTAAAGTCTTGAATATTGTCACGTGGATCCACTTTTTTTTAGACATTTCAATTGACTTTGATTACTCAATTTTAATACTCAACATTACATACTCAACTTCACTTTAGTTACTTCAACTTCGGTTACACAATATTAGTTATTCGATTTCAATACCCAACGGTACATATTCAACCTCACTTCGGTTACCCAATATTAGTTATATGGTTTCAATACCCAACGTTACATATCCAACTTAACTCATCTACCCAACTTCGGTTACCCAATATTAGTTACCCGATTTCATTACCCAACGTAAGCATACCAACTTCACTTCGCTTACCCCACTTCTATTACCCAATATTAGTTACCCGATTTCAATACACAACGTTACATATCCAACTTCACTTCAGTTACCCAACTTCAGTTATCCAATATTAGTTACCCGATTTTAATACCCAACGTTACATATCCAACTTCTATCATCTATTTCCTTCTTTCTATGATTTTTTAAAAACATCTTAACTATCTTTTTCCTTCTTCTAGTATTTTCTAAGATACTTCTATCATCTATTTCCTTCTTCCTAGGATAATAAAACACATACAAATATTTTTTTTCCCTTCTAATAAAAAAAACATTGTTACTATTCGGGCGGACGAAAATTACCAACGAAACGACGGAACGGATTTCGTTTCCGATCCAACTTGGGGCGGATTCTGAATCCGTTTCGGCTCCAAGTTGGAGCGGACTCGTTTTTAACCTACATCGTATGCTGCTTTTACCGAACCTGAAAAAATTCCATCAAAACGAATCATATTCACATCCACAACACGTTGTTTGATAAGTCCGCAAAAAATATCGACATATTCCGAAGAAGATGTGGAATCCGAATGTGAAAGTACAACCATGCCGTTTGATATCAACAAGTATAGTGATCCGGAAGAACTTGTCACGCATATTGAGGTAAGTGTACAATTATCACTTTAAAGTAATTAATTTTAGCGAAATTTCTCATGATGTCCATGAAGTTTTGAACTTTTTATTTGGTAACCAACATTTTATGTAATTCCTTGTGGTGCCCACAAGGTTTTGTATAATTAATCTCCAAAACCATTCATTCACTTTCCATTTAATTTTTCATTAGTTGAATTTGTATATTTGTGAACTATTTAATAAAATTTAAATTAGTTTTAATAAATTGAATCCAAAATAAATTTAAATGTCGAACTTACACTTAATTTAATTTAATTAGGATGCTTTGGAATATTCACGCGCAATTGGTACTGATTTTTCGTCCAAATTTGAGCTCCATGGATATTTTCCAGATCGAGAAAACTTATTGGGTTGGGTTAAGTATATGGCCAACTCAATGAATTTTTTGTTGGTCATAAAAAAATCATGATTGGATAGAAGGGGGTTTCGTATCTTACAATTGGCATGTGATAGACACAGAGATGTTAGAAAGTTGAAAGATGTCGATCCCGATCATGTTCCTAGTTCTAGTCGGAAGAAGAATTCGAAGAAGTGTAAGTGCAAGTTTGAACTTGAGGGGGCACAACTTGAAGAAGAGAAATGGTCATTGAGGGTTGTATGTGGAGTCCACAACACGTAATTACGTCAGTTCTAAGGGTCATGCATATCCAGAACGATTGACCCCGCGCAGACAAAAAAGGTAGAGCGTGAATTGAGTGCCGGGTTAAAACCGTGTGCGGTTTTATTATCCGTGCAATTAGAGGATCCTGAAAATATCACAATCTGGCAAATATACAATGCCGGTTTGAAGATTAGAAAGGTACAACCCCAAGGAAGAGGGTCGTTGCAACAAGCACTTCATACGTTGAAAGAACGGGGATATTACATTAATACGAGGAGAAGTACGGAATCGGATGAGGTGATTGATTTATTTATATCACATCCCGATTTGAGACATTTGCTCAGCATGTTTCCTTATGTTATTGTGATGGACTCGACGTATAAGACCAACAAGTAAGTTTACAGTCTTGTTTTTACTTTGTTCCATAAACTCAATCATCTTGTCATACATAACTTTAAATTAAACTTTTGTTTGAATTACTTTTAGATACAATATGCCATTGTTGGAGATAGTCGGCATCACAAGCACAAAGAAGACGTTTGCAATTGCTTTTGTATTCATGGCACACGAGAGTATAGATCACTACGAGTGGGCTTTGAGGAGGGTCCGGTATTTGTGCTACGGAAAAATACCGGAGGTGATTGCCACCGATCGTGAGCTAGGTCTTATAAGCGCCCTGAGGGTAGTATTTTCCGAGGTGAAGCATATCTTGTGCACGTTCCACATAAAGTCCAACATTGTAAGTAGAGTGAGTGTCATATTGCGGTGTAAGGAAGCAAGAGCCGAATTCATGTCCCAATGTCATGCCTTGTTCGAATCGAGATCAAATGAAAGCTATCAACGGTGTTTGTTGGAAATGAGGAACCATTGGCATTCATATCCAAGGTTAATGAATTACCTCGAGACTACTTGGCTGACCCCATACAAGGAAGCAGTTGTTCGAGCTTGGTGTGATATGAGTCATCATTTTGGAACAAGGACGACAAATGCGTAAGAATGTTTAATAATGTTATTTTCTTTCTCATATTTTTTAAGTTTGTTTGATTTGTAATTAATTTTTATTTTTGTAGGTGTGAGTCCGCGCACAAGTTACTGAAACAGACTCTCGATACAAATGTTGGAGGATTTCAATTGGTGTGTGACAACATACATTTGATGATCACGGATCAAATTCAGAAGTTACAAGCTTCTTTGGAGATGTCACGGGAGAGGATTCCACGTGAGGTCCGTATACCGATATTCGACTTGCTTCGGGACTACGTCACAAGCGAGTGTTTCACGCTCTTGTGGGATAACTACACTCATATAACAGTGTTTTACCTTTTAAATATCGTTATGATACCGTACCTGTAATAGCGTTGTACAACCTCCCATCGTCTTCACATTCTTCCTACTAGCATCCCCCAAACATCTATATAGGTATGCAAGAGTCCCGGTTTCCCAAGCATATGTGCCGGTCCTCGTATGATCCCGTACTAGGTCGATAAGCCATGGCCGGATCCTGTTGGTAGTCTTGTCGACTACCAAGGTCGACGAGATCAATAACAACAGGTACGCAGATGCAATCGCGGCGTGAGGAGGATTTGTACGGCCTAACATGGTTGTGGTTGTAGACCTAACAGTCTCGCAAAAAAGCTTCTTGCAACTGGTGCCAGCTGTAGAAGCAGATAATCCAAAAGAATGTACAAGCCACTCCTGTCTAGCAGTATCATCTAGATCGGTCAATAAAGCATCTCCGTCTATAGCAAGACCCATAATAACATGCACATCGTGCAATGCTATGCCCATCTCCCCCCCCCCCCCCACGGCATATGAAAAGTGTTCGTCTCGGGGTGCCACCTCTCAACGAACGCAGTAATCAAGCAGTGATCGACCCCACCAAAGTTAAGGTCCTCCAAGTCAGTAAGTCCGCTGAGTCTCGCCAAGCCAAACCATGTGTCTGGGTCATAAATATCCCTATGCCACCTCCGCACTCTGTCTATCCCATCAAGCCTCCTACCAACCTTGACTATCCCAGGATCCTCCTATAATAATTTATTAAAATTAAAATTAACATTATCTTATATCGATTACAAAAATAAATTATATATTTGGTAGATAATAAATTTATATTCTTTGAGTTCATATAACGCTCGCTCTGTGGTCAGTATAACATCTCAATAACACCTCCTTCTGAGGATGCTCCTCCTCCCGTGGATGCTCCTCCTGAGCAGGCATCTGTGGTGCCTACTCCTGATACTGTTCATCAACATAATCGTAATAATACTCAGTATCCTCCCGCTGCTGCTCCTGTGGGACATGTATCTGCTCATGCTCACCACCTACATTGTCGTCTAGGTGTGGCTCGTTATCAGGGGAACCCTCCGTATGATAACCCGGGCGCATCGATGATGGTGCCCCAACATCCTCACTAATAGGCTCCTCTGCAACTCCATCTACGGGCACCTCGACTGATGTGGAGGCAAGTCTATCCTGTCGAGCTTTAACAACTTGACGGGCAGATGCAGTGACCACTCTACTATCACGCTTCTTCTTGTCTCTAGTGTTTTGCATGGCCATCTGAATTTTTTTTTTCAGATAAAATTTTCCATTTTTAAATTTACATATTATATAATTTTAGATATATTTTGTAAAAAAATTATCTTGCCGTAATAAACAATTACAACTTGACGTTCATTCATATAAGATCCAATTTCAGTTCTTCCTAAACTAACCGAATATTCCTAAACTAATGTTCATATAAGATTCAATTCCAATTCTTCCTAAACTAACCAAATTTTCCTAAACTAATGTTCATATAAGATCCAATTCCAATTATTCCTAAACTAACCAAATTTTCCTAAACTAATAATTTTCGAGTCTACAATTAAAAAATAAACAAAAAAATAGATAAAAGCGTAGAAAACGTACCTTAAACCGTTCTTTGAGTGTTCTTCCAGGCCTAGGAGGGGGAGAATCCGAACGCTCCATGCGTATGCGATACGGAATAAGAAGAAGGGAAAAAAAACTGTTCGCCGGAGACGGGCGGCGGTGGCGGCGGCGGCGGCAGCGTGGAAGGAAAACCGACAGCGGGAAAAAGGGAGTTTTTTTGCCTTTTTTTTTTTTTTTTTTGCGGAATGAGGAGTTGTTTCCGCCCGAAGCCTTAAATAAGGGGCTCGGGCGGAATTGGGCTCCGCTTCCGCCCCATGTTGGGACGGAAGCGGAATCCGTTCGCTCCTCGCCCCGTTCGTAATTTTTGCCCGTCCAAATAACATCACTCTAAAAAAAATCAAAGTGCATACTTAGTGTCACATATTAAAAATAAGTATATACTTTGTATCCAATTAAAATAAAATACATTATTACCTCATTTATTTATTCTTTATATTTTTATATTTAATATTCTATAATAACTTTTGATAATATGGTGTATTATAAACATGAATATGATTTATGGGGCAAAAACTAAAAACAAGCTAAGAACCTTTTTATAATTCCAAATGGGCAAATGAAATCAGAAACCAGTCACTAAAAGTGGGCCGAGGCCCAGTCCACATATTTCACTTATTCTTGTCGATCTTGCGTGTCAAACAAAACATAGAAAAAAATTATTAAAAACATATAGATCACAAACATACGATAAGTTATAAAAATGATATCTTGTGGATCTTGTTGTCAATGATAGTACCGAAAACTTGTTACAGTCATTTTTCAATCAAGTAATCATATTCATTGAAAAGGGTTAAGATTATCATCTCGATTCACCCTTTTAAAAGAAAAATAAAATAATTATGTGGTAAGGAAAGGGATTCAATTACGTCAAATATTGTTGACGTATAAAAGACAAAAAATCGACAAGTAAAATTAATCAAGTAACCAAATAAAATGGCAATAAGAACAACCAAACAAGGAATAAAACAAGGCAAAAACATAAAAAGAAACGGAGCAATCAAATCAGAGAAGAGAACGAGTGCGGTTTAGATATATACTCCATACCCTACAATTATAAAAATGTGCGGTTTCATTTAACGTAAAGCTACTAAACATTAGGAATAAAATAATTAGCTATTTAGCTACCAAATTAAATACGAACTTACTTAACAGAAAATTGAATGGTAAGACAACTAACTGAGGAGATGGGACCATAAATAAGCAATTTACTCGATGTCTTGTTGTTGGCACTAGGTTAAGTTAAGGGGTGACCTCTATTCCACCCGTATCTTATTTCACATTTTAAAGGTAAAACAAGTGGTATTGTCGCGCGAAAGCCTAAAAAACGTGTATATGTATAGTGTCAGGATTCAAAGAGTACACTTCTTGCGGTAAGAATTGTGAACTCTAATAAGCATTCGTTCCAAAATATCAACACTCTCGATTTGGGCATGTGTCTTGTTCGCGAGGATGATGTGCACGGTCGTGCGTTTATACGCACAATCACGCGTATTTATAAATGCACGACTGTGTTGAAGTAAAAAAGAAGGTGATGTGAACGATCGTGCACCTTGATCGGAAAAGCCAAAGAAGAGAGCATGAGCCGATTGTATGTAGACATGGGTAAAGTCGATCAGTCCACCTTGATAAACAAGCGGATATGGGCATGGGCTCTAGCCTTGTTCGAACGGAAAGTCTAGTCCAAAGTCCGTATCGGGCGGGTACGGGAAAGGATTCATGTCCACCCGGGTCGGTGTCCAACCTAAAATCCTTTTATTTTTTAATTAAATACTTAATATATTAAATATATTGGTAGATGGTAGAATTCGAACTCAAGATGCAAGGTTCAATTAACTACAAGTCGTCACGACCATTATACTACTTTGTTATTGTGTAATACTTGTATTTTTTTATATTTAATATGAACATTTTTTATTTTTATTTTTCAAATAAAGGACTTGAAACACTACTAGTGGGCATATATAGATAAGAGTATAGACCCATATCCCAAACTCGGTAACAATATAATTTATGATAACACCATTGATAACAAATATCATTAATGACAATATAATTGATAACAATGTTGTTGACGACAATACAATTGATGACAATATAGTTGATAAACGTACGACTTATGACAATTCATTTATTGACATAACATCTGATGATGATGATACAAGTAATGACATTATATTTCTTGACAACAATACAATTGATGGCAAGATTATCGATGAATACACAAATGATGATAATAGGTTGGTGATATTATAATATATGACAATGGTTTGATGATAGTGTGTCGGTGACAATGTTTCGTGAGAATGTAGTTGTTGATGGTACCGTTGACGACATTACAATTGATAATAACACAATTGATAACAATCAAATTGATAACAATATGATCGATAATGGTTTAGCTGATGACAACACAACTTGCGACAATATTGTTGATGAAATCCGATTGATGTCATTTCAGTTGATGACAATATACTTGGTAACATTACCTTTGATGACAATACAGTTGAGACATCATAATTGTTAACAATATAGTTGTTGATAATACAATTGAGGGTTCCGATTTCTTAACTTCAAGTGGTCTTTAGATGAAGGATGATGTTGGCCCATCTTAAATGACCCGTTGCCATCGGAGACCCTTAATCGTCTTGTTGTGGTTGCTCTGACCACATATTTGCAGGTTACTTTTTTAGGTGGTGTGGTCGACTACAACAGGGACGAGTTAAGTTGGAAGCATAGTGTTGATAGAAACTTCACCGTTTCCTTAGCTTATAGTATGCTCAGAGAGGAAGATAACATGCAAAGGGTTCACTCGGGGATTTTCAAGGAAGTTTGGAAACTCAAAGTGCAAGAACGCATCAGGTACTTTATTTGGAATCTGCTGCATGGAGAGGTCATGGTTAACATCGAACGGGGGAGACATTACATCTCCAGGGGCGACCGCTGCACTGTTTGTATTGACGTCCCGGAAACCTTTGAGCATTTGTTTAGAGACTGTCCGTCGAGTAGAGCTTTGTGAAGCAGCCTCAACACCCTTCGCTAAGGAACTGGCTTCTTTTGATGTTAGTTTGTGGTTTGGATATGAGGTAGCCTTCTCTCTTCTATTACTTATAACTCTGATTGTGAGTGGAATGCAGATTTTGCGGTTGGAATATGTTGGATTTGGAAGTGGAGGAACGTGAACATTTTCAACGACAATCAACCTAAAAACAACAACCATGGTTTCATCATCGAGGAGACCTCGTAGTACGCTCGGGCCTGAAGGAAGAACGTAACCCACCGCATCAGGAATTCGCCTCATGTTCTTCAGGTTAAGTGGGATCCTCCGCCGACCAATATGGTGAAAAAAGTACGGATGGTTCGGTCAGGAATGGGCATGCTATTGTAGTTGGTATCAGCAGGAACAACGTGGGGGAGTGGCAACGGGGTTTGTCACGAACCTGGGTATTTGCACGATTCTTATGGCGGAATTGTGGGGTGTTTACCATCAATCAAGATCTCTTGTATCAGTGGTACATGTATCTCTTGTGTGCGATTAGTTGAAGTTAAATTTATAAGGATTAAAATATTAGTGTTTTACCAAAAAAAATAATAAACAATACAAATTCCACCAATCACGTGAGAGGGATACAAGGATATATGTATCAGTGATACAGAAGATCCTGACCGGTTTACCATAGACTTAAAGTGGTCTAGGAGAGTGGAAACCGAGTTGTGATTTTGGAGTCAGATTCACAATTGGTTATTACTCTTCTTGGCAAGACAATCCCTCGTTGTCACCCCCTTGCTACTGTGATCATTATGTGCCAATACTTTATCAAAAGGGATTGGATTATCCATTTATGCCATGCCTTCCATGAGGTGAATAACATTGCGGATATTCTTACTAGTATCGCTTTTAATTTTCCTGTTGGACTAAGGGTCCTTTTGGTTTTAATTCCGGAAACTGAAACATAATAGAAACATATCTAGTCCATATGTGTAACCTTGTTCATGGAGTTTTGGAAAATCATTCCTTGTGCTTTGAAGTAATTGTAGTAAAATTTGATTTGTTTTGATACCCTATATGGTAACAAAATGGGGAAACCAAGTGCATGTTGCATGAAACCGCATGGAATGATTCTATGAACATGGTATACATATGTACTAGATTCATATTCAATCTGTTTCTGTTTCCGGAGTTACAACCAAACGAGGAGTAAGTGTATTATTTGACCCTCTCGAGAATTTAGTTGATATTTTACTACAATGTAAGAGGAGTTAGGGTATTCCAAGTAAGTACTACTTATATATATATTTTTTCATTTTTTTGATATTGTGAGGTAAGCAATTAGGCAGGACTATCTCCTCGAGACTTTCCTTCCTAGAGCATCCAAACTAATGAAATCATCCACCAAATGCGTGGAGGGTGAGACCAAATGAGGAGCCTCGTGCCCCAAGTCCGCCAACTTACCGGCCACCACATTGACCTCCCGGAAAACGTGACGCACCAAAACCTGATCGAAGAAACAAAAGATGTTAGCAATATCAGAAAGACAGAAAGAATAAGATCAAGTTCCCAAGACGGCTTCCATAAATATTTAATAGAATTGATAATTGTCAAGTTATCCCCTTCAATTTCAATTCGATTCACACAAATCACATGCCTTAACAAGATCTTCCCTAAGTGCACATGCTTAACATGGATGACAGATATGAAACCACATTGTCTATAGCCCAGAGACACAATCTTAGCATGCTGATCACGAAAAATAAACCCGAAGACAGCACTGTCAAATTCATGTTTTGATCCATCAAACTTTAGTTTAATAAAACCATTAATCGGTTTGGACCATTTAATATTTCTATTTTCCTTACCTTCTTACGTTTTTTTTTCATTTATAATTAGTGACATCAACAAAACAAAAATAAAAAAATAAAGACGTGTTATGGAAAATATGTACAAGACATTTGTACATGATGTTTTGTACACATATATCACATGCATGTCTTCTAGTGAAGATTGATCAATAAGTGAAGTAAATTGTACAAGGTGAATTATTCACCTTCTTACATCCTAGTTTATTTTATTAGTAACTCCTCCAAGTTTTGGCCTATAAATAGAGGTCATTCTCATTGTAACAAGATGCACCAAGAGCAAGTAAGAAATCTACTCTTCTTGTTCACTCCTCTCTTCCAACTTCATTCTAAGTGTTCTTGAACACATTCCACAAAAGTCTAAGTAATCAAGAGTCCAAAGCAATAATTTTATAACACGTTATCAGCACGAGGATTCTAAGTTACAACTGAGCTTCTCTACTAAGGTATGTTTGTAAACATTTCTTAGTCTTTCATTACACAAAAAATTATACAAGAAAATCTACTTGAGGATTATGCTCTGTAGTTGCCCTTTACGGGATCTTCTACATCAGAAACTCAAGTTTTTTTTTGGAAACTTAACTTAATCCGAGGAGTATGCTCTGTAGTTGCCCAAATCGGGAACCTCTACATCAGAAGCTCGTTATTTTAACATAAGATCTAGAATAAATTTTCTCAAAATAAAATCATGTGTTTGGATTTATGCTAAGAAACAAACAAAATTGAGATTTGCTTACCTCTTTTGACAAAGACCCACATTAATTTTTTCTTGCTTTCACCTCTTGGTTTACGAACGGAGATTTCCCACCAAAATAATGATTATGATAATGATGATGATGTAAATAAGGACAAGACAAATGAAAAGCTCGATTAAAAACCGATTGTTGTTGGAAACAAGCCGATGAGTAATATCATCATCGGCCATGGACATGAAAGTTTTTTTTTTTGGATCGAATATGGAGATGGAGTAAAAGGAGGAAGAAGATAAGAATGAAGAAAGTAAAATGATTGATGGAGATTAAAGAGGGTAAAAATAATCGGTTTTAATTCATGGATCTTGTAACGTTCATTTATCCGTATGATTTCTTACTTGTGACACACGATATTATACTTGTCTTTACATTTCTGATTATTGCTCTGACATACGCCACCTATTAAATCTACATGCATCCTTTAATATTTGATACGACTCATCTTCATGACATCTACACCTATGAAATGTCTTTACTTTATTAAATCATGACTAATAAAATCATGCATGCTTAATATTGACATAAAATATAACTTTTATGTAGTAACCAATGGCAAGCATTGCAAAAAGAGAGTTTGACATTCTTGACTTGTCGGGCCAAAAGTACCTCGAATGGAGGGTAGATGCACTTGCCCATCTCAAGGCAAATGGCCTTGAAAAAACGATTGAAGATAAAAATGATGCCACTCCACAAGAGAAGGCAAAAGCAATTGTGTTTCTTCGCCACCACATTCATGAAAGTCTTAAGACTGAATATTTATTTGTGGAGGATCCTAAAGAGTTGTGGGAAAGTTTGAATGAAAGATATGGACATCAAAAGGAAGTCTTTTTCCCACAAGCTCTATATGAATGGAACAACTTGAGGTTCCAGGACTTCAAGTCCATATCTGAATATAACAGTGCTATTCACAAGATCACCTCCCAACTGAGACTATGTGGCCATGTGATTACCCAAGAAGAAATGCTAGAAAGAACATTTTGTACTATGCATGCCACAAATGTATTGTTACAACAACAATACCGGGAGAGAGGTTTCAAGAGGTACTCAGACCTCTTGAAAGTATTGTTGGTGGCGGAAAAGAATAATGAGCTCCTACTGAGAAACCACAACCTCAGAGGATCAATAGCAGTTCCTGAAGCCAATGCCACTGACAAGGCATCCGAGGAAAAATACAAGAGTCACAAAGAACGTGGGCAACCGTCATGGCACTATAATAGCCGTGGCCGAGGTCGTGGTGATCGTGGTGGCCGTAGTGGCCGTGGTGGCCGTGGTGGCCGCGGTCGTGTGCAAGGCTATAATGATGGCCGCCATTACAATCGAGGTGGTAACTATGGTTACAGGTAACTATGGTTACAAGGGGAATGATAAGCCAAAGGTCCAGACAGGTCAAAAGGAACCTCTCACAAGCCAAGAACTGTTTGCTACAGATGTGGCATAGCTGTCATTGGGCAAAAATATGCCGTACAACTTCACATTTGGTGGATGCTTATCAGGCCGAAAGAAACAAAGAAAAGGCCAATGAAACCAACTTCGTGGAAAATGAAGTTGTTGGTACTTCACCCATGACCAGCTTGGATGTCTCTCACTTTCTCAACTTTGAGAATGACGATGCATGTGCCTTGGACTAAAGCATTCGGTTTATGAACTTGTGATATTATCCTTATTGTATAATAATGTATAATATGATGTAATGTATTGTAATGTCTTATTTCAAGATCTAGTAGGACTCGATGAGAAGGAGCAATGTCTTGTAGACAGTGCCACCACATATACCATCCTGAGAAATAAAGAGTATTTCACACATTTGAAACCCTTTAAGGGAAATGTGAATACAATATCTGGTGTGGCTAGGCTCATCGAAGGCTCGGGAAGGCTCTTGTTCTACTCCCAAAGGGAACAAAAATAATAATAAATGACGCATTATATTCGAGTAAATCTCGAAGAAATTTATTGAGCTTTAAGGATGTGCGTCAAAACGGTTTCATATGGAAACCATGAACGAAAATGGGAGAATATTTGTGCATCAAAACACATGAATGTGATAAGAAAAGGATCCTTGAAAAAATGCAAGGACAAGCCTCCGGATTATATGAAACATATATTCATCCGGTTGAGGCTAATGTGATTTCTAACAAACGGTCGGATGACCGAGTCGAATTCACACTATGGCATGACCGATTGGGTCACCCGGGATCAATGATGATGCACAAAATTATAAAGGGTTCAATTGGACACCCACTAAAGAACATGAAGGTTATGCCGCCAAGTCATATTAATTGTGCGGCTTGCTCACTTGGAAAGCTTATAATTAGACCTTCTAAAAGTAAGGTGACAAGTGAGACTCCTGCATTTTTGGAAAGGATACAAGGAGACATATGTGGACCAATTGTCCCACTGTGTGGCCCGTTTTCGATACTTTATGGTATTAATTGACGCATCTACAAGATGGTCACATGTAAGTCTATTATCGACTAGAAATGCGGCATTTGCTAAACTCCTTGCACAAATAATCCGTTTGAGAGCTCAATTCCCGGATTATACAATAAAGAAAATTCGTCTTGACAATGCAGGAGAATTACATCCCAAACATTCAATGACTTTTGCATGTCAATTGGGATTGATGTGGAGCACCCAGTAGCTCATGTTCACACACAAAATGGTCTTGCTGAATCATTAATAAAGAGATTACAATTAATCGCTAGACCATTATTGATGAAATCAAAATTACCACCATCTGCTGGGGACATGCGATATTGCATGCTGCAGCCTTGATTCGGTTAAGACCAAGTGCAAATCATGAACAATCTCCATTGCAATTAGTGTTTGGAAAGGAGCCTAATATATCACATCTAAAAATATTTGGATGTGCAGTTTATGTTCCTATTGCTCCACCACAACGTACAAAGATGGGTCCACAAAGAAGATTGGGAATATATGTTGGTTTTGAATCCCCCTCGATCATTAGATATCTTGAGCCAACAACGGGTGATTTATTTACAGCAAGATTTGCTGATTGTCATTTTGATGAAAATACATTCCCAATCTTAGGGGGAGAAAAGAAGAAAGTGGACCCAAGTACGAAAGAAATTACATGGAATGCAACACTATTATCACACCTTGATCCAAGAACAAAAATGTGTGAACAAGAAGTTCAACGAATCATTCATTTACAAAAAGTGTTGCAAACCAATTACCAGATGCATTTACAGACACTAAGAAGGTGGTAAAGTCACATGTTCCTGCAGCAAATGCTCCTGCAAGAATTGATGTACCCATTAGACAACCAAATGTGTCTATTTGCAAATGAGTCTATGACTCGTCGAAAACGTGGTAGACCACTCGGTTCAAAAGACTTGAAACGAGAAAAACAAGGAATCAAAAGGATATAGCAGGAGATGCTATAGTGACCGAATCAAATGAGGAACATGAGAAAGACAAGAAAATGAGGATGAGAACATCCTACAAGAAGACAATATCCTGATGATGAAAGAATCGACAATTATGAAATTGCTATAAATTATGTCGACATAGGGATACAATGGAATAGAAAGGATATCATTATTGATGATATATTTGCATACTCTGTGGCTAATGACATCACAACTGAAGATGACGACATTGAGCCAAAAAACAGTTGGAATGTCGTCGTAGAAAAGATTGGCCAAAATGGAAGAGGCAATTCAGACAGAATTAAAATCACTTGAAAAACGTGAAGTATTTGGCCTGTAGTTCATACACCAAAGGGTGTAAAGCCAGTCGGCTATAAATGGGTTTTCGTGAGAAAACGAAATGAGAAAAACGAAAATTGTGAGATATAAGGCAAGGCTTGTAGCCCAAGGTTTTTCCAAATTCCAGGAATCGATTATGATGAAACATACTCTCCGGTAATTGATGCAACTACATTTAGATTCCTAATCGGCCTGACCGTCTTTGAAAAACTACAGATGCGCCTTATGGATGTCGTGACTGCATACTTATACGGGTCACTTGATACCGACATCTACATGAAAGTCCACAAGGACTAAAATTCCAGAGGCCAATTCCTCAAAGCCCACGAGAAATGTTTTCCATAAAATTGAGAAGATCCTTGTATGGATTAAAACAATCAGGACGAATGTGGTACAACCGCCTTAGTGAATATCTTCTCAAGAGGGATATAAGAACAACATTATATGTCCATGTGTTTTCATCAAGCGATCTCAAAGTGGATTTGCTATAATCGCAGTATATGTCGACGATTTGAATATTGTTGGAACTTCTAACGAGCTTGAAGAAACTGCAAAGTATTTGATGAAAGAATTCGAGATGAAAGATCTCGGAAAGACCAAGCTTTGTCTTGGCCTACAAATTGAGCATTTAAGGGATGGAATCTTTATTCATCAATCTAATTACACAGAAAAAATACTAAAGAGATTCTACATGGACAAAGCACACCCTTTAAGCTCACCCATGGTTGTTCGATCCCTTAATGTGGAAAATGATGAGTTCCGTCCTCGCGAAGAGGATGAAGAAATCCTTGGCCCAGAAGTGCCATATTTAAGTGCAATTGGTGCCTTAATGTATTTGACTAACAATACAAGACCAGATATTGCTTTTGCTGTAAATTTGTTATCCAGGTACAGTTGTGCACCACAAGAAGACATTGGAATGGCATCAAACACATATTCCGTTACCTTCGAGGTACATATGACCTTGGTTTGTTTTATCAAAACAAAATAGATGCCACTTTGGTTGGATATGCAGATGCAGGATATTTATCTGACCCGCACAAGGCCAAATCCAAAACGGATACGTGTTCACATATGGAGGCACGGCAATTTCATGGAGGTCAACAAAACAAACAATTACAGCCACTTCTTCAAATCACGCAGAGTTGATCGCTCTATATGAGGCCGGAAGAGAATGTGTATCCCTACGATCAATGATCAACTTCATACAAAAGGAGTGCGGGATGAAACCCATCACTGAAAATCCAACCATCTTGTATGAAGACAATTCAGCATGCATTGCTCAGATGAAGAAAAAGGCATATCAAGGGAGATCGTACAAAGCACATATTGCCAAAATTCTTCTCCACCCGTGAGCTAGAGGAAACCGGGGAAGCTGATATTCAACAAATCCGTTCCAGTGACAATCTTGCTGACTTATTCACAAAATCATTGAACCCGAAGAAGTTTGAAGAGCTTGTGCGCAAGATTGGAATGTATAGACTCCGAGACATATGTTGAAATCAGGGGGAGCATTATACGCGTTGCACTCTTTTTCCCTTCGATCAGGTTTTTATCCCACTGGTTTTTCCTGACAAGGTTTTTAATAGGCAACATCACCCAAGCGTATAACAACTTTGAGTCATCAACAAACGCTCAAGTTTGATAATAGAAGAAGGTGAATATTCAAGGGGAGTGTTATGGAAAATATGTACAAGGCATAAGGAGGAGTGTTACGGAAAATATGTACAAGGCATTTGTACATGATGTTTTGTACACATATATCACATGCATGTCTTCTAGTGAAGATTGATCAATAAGTGAAGTAAATTGTACAAGGTGAATTATTCACCTTCTTACATCTTAGTTTATTTTATTAGTAACTCCTCCAAGTTTTTGACCTATAAATAAATGTCATTCCTCATTGTAACAAGATACACCAAGAGCAAGTAAAAAATTTACTCTTCTTGTTTTTCTCTCTTCCAACTTCATTCTAAGTGTTCTTAAACACATTTCACAAAAAGTCTAAGTAATCAAGAGTCCAAAGCAATAATTTTATTGAATGAAAAAATTAGTAACCCGATCACTAGAGACAGAAAAAAATACAAAAAACCTCCAATGACTTTCCCTTACCACAAAAGGCCAAATGAAATCCAATTTCACGTCCCGTCACTGAACCTAAACCTTCCAGGAGGAAGACGAAGAAGTGGATAGAACCATACTTAGATTCTCTCGCAGAGTCTCCATCAAGCTTCCCTTCTTCCTCTTCCTCTTCCTCTCTCTCCGTGGATGGGCCAGGTCGTCTTCCAAACGCCATCCGGCCCCCTCCCGTCATGACTCCGACCTCCACTTCAGCCGCTTATGGTCGTCCCAAGGCCAACTCGCCGGATCCGATCTACACGTTGTCAACCGACGGCGGAGGCGAGGTCTCCTCTTCCACTACTCGGGACGAACCTCATCCGTCCGATCACACCTTCGAAATCCCTGACGAATGCTTAGCTTGTATCTTCCAGGCTCTCGGATCTGCTGACCGGAATCGGTGCTCTCTCGTGTGTCGCCGGTGGCTTAGGGTAGAGGGACAGAGCGCCACCGTCTCTCTCTTAACGCTCAATTGGATCTAGTCCACGCCCGTTCCACAGATCTTTGCGCCGATTCGACTCCGTTACCAAATTAGCCTCAAATGCGACCCGCAAATCAGCTAGTATCGGCCGATGAAGCCCTAATTTTAATCTCTGTCAGGTGCAGGAACCTCACACGACTAAAACTGCGCGCCTGCCGTGCAATCACCGATGTCCGCATCGAAGCCTTCTCGAAGAATTGCAAAAGTTTGAAGAAGCTCTCTTGTGGATCCTGCACCTTCGGTGCAAGAGGGATGAACGCATTAATCGATAACTGTATGGAGATGGAAGAACTCTCCGTGAAGCGATTGAGGGGGATTACTGACCCGAAACTCCACCGAGCCAATCCGGTCCTGGTTCTAACGGCAGCTCCTTGAAAGTCATTTGCTTGAAGGAGCTTTACAATGGGCCAGTGTTCGGGCCTTTGATTGCGGGCCTCCGAAATCCCTGAAGACTCTGAAGCTATTTCGTTGTGCAGGTGATTGGGATGCACTTTTGCAGTCAGTAGCCAATAGCACAAACGAGATCTCTGAGGTTCACCTCGAGCGGCTTCAAGTGAGTGACGCTGGTTTGATTGCTATTGCCAAATGCCCTAATATGGAGATTCTGCATCTAGTGAAAACACCAGAATGTACCAATCTTGGGCTTATAGCGGTGGCGCGTCAGGTGTTGTAAACTGCTTAGGAAGCTTCACATTGATGGATGGAAAGCGAATCGTATTGGCGATGAAGGCTTGGTGTCCGTAGCCAAGAACTGTCCAAGGCTCCAAGAGTTGGTGCTGATTGGGGTTAATCCAACACAGTTTGAGTTTGGAAATGCTGGCTTCTAATTGTGAAAATCTAGAGAGATTGGCGCTTTGTGGGAGCGAAACTGTCGGGGATCAAGAACTCTCTTGTATTGCCAGCCAAGTGCAATTCTTTGAAGAAGTTATGCATTAAGAACTGTCCGGTTTCTGATCATGGAATGGAAGCTCTTGCTAGTGGGATGCCCTAATCTTGTGAAGGTGAAAGTGAAGAAGTGCAGGGCAGTGACTTGTGACGGTGCAGAATGGTTGAGGGCTAGAAGAGAGTCGTTGTCTGTGAATTTAGACATCGGTGAGATTGAGCAGCTTGATGCGAGTGCTAGTGATGGTGCACAAGAGGAATGCTGGAGATGTAGTACCTGTGAATAATGCTCGTCCCCCTGGGCCCGAATAATGCCTCATCAAGCCGTGCTACTGGTCGATCAACCTCATTCAAGTCGAGGTTTAGTCTTTTGAGTAGGAGAAACTTTGTGGCTTGTACTCTTAGGAGATGGTCAAGTACTAATTCCCGCCAGGACTAAGTTTTTCTTTGGTAAAATGGGAATTTCTGATTGCAATTGTATTGTGCTGCTGTTGGTGTAATTTTAAGTTTTCAAGTGTTTAATATCTTGCTGAAATTTTCAGCATTCTTATGCTATTGCTTCTGCTTCAGTCTGCTTCAATTATGTACTAAATTTACAAAATGACCAATTTGGGAAGTAGTAGAACTTTGTAGTGTTGGATTGCATCTTGATGAACAAATTTTGGACAGCATAATTAAGTTTATATTGCCTATTCTAAGTAGGAAATGTTTGCGATGTATTGGTCATTTCTTTGGCTGTTGATGTTCGAAAAGATTATAAGATCATGTATATAGAAATTCATATATTAAGGAACTCCGGTACATTATGATTGATAACAGAAGAATGATAGATTCAACAGAAGTGCTGCAAAAAACTCCGATCGTGTCTACAATTTCAACAGGTAGTTGCAAAAACAAAGTGTCAAAATGCAATGATACCATAGACTGTCACCCACATAAAGGCAGATGATTACATGTAAAAAAAACAGAATCTCTTCCATCTTCTATGTTGGTCAAGTTGTATGTCATAACATGTACTGCACAGTCTGCATTGTACCTTAGTGCTGCTGAAATGCTACATGCAACTATACCTCTACTCTTCCTTCTTCTCTTTCTTTGCTTGCGGCCTCAGGTATATAACTATTTGGCTTAGGATGGTCCCATTTGTTACAACACCAAGGACCGAGCCCATAACAACTTCAGAGGAGTCAAGGAAACCAAGTGCTAGGATAAAATTCCAGTTTCAAAATATGGAAGCATGTAGCATTTAGCACAAAAGGAAGTACAGTTCAAATGATCCACTTTCAAATTTTTTATGTGCTGGAAGGCATAGGATGTTCAGCAACACCACGAAAATAAAAGATCCAAGTGAAATAGAGTAAGCTAACATGTAAGAATATTCAAGCAATAATGAACACGCAGAGAACATAACACTTGAATGACCTGAGTCGATTAAAGAAACACAAGGATACCATTAGCCGGGGCCTTTTCCTGGATGCTGGTAAAAATCCTCACTGTAATAATGATTTTAGACATTAAAAACTACTAGGAAAAGTAATGTTAAGTAAAAAAAAATGAGACTGAGAGATATTATCCTAAAGAAGAAGGTCTAAACTCACCCATGGAACCTGCAAAGTTCAAGAAACATGTTATAAAGCTGAGCTCCCCCGTGCTTTTGTTCTGTGTTGAAGTTATAACTTGATTAGCTGTTCCATAAGCTACAATCTCAATCAAACAGGAACTTTTTTCATTTATGGTCCAACTTACCTTATAATTCTCAATGATTTGTGGGATCCTAGCAAAGAGGAATATTACATGCTGAGAAGCCTGCAGTAAATGGTTTCGAATCAGCCAAGCTAGAAACTAAGACTGAAGATAGATTAACTGAACAGAAAGGTAACTCACATAGAGAGCTTCAAAGAGCACAGGATCAACTTTGCCTGCCAAGACTGTTGGTGCAACAGCACAATATCTTTACGATCACAGTTAAAGACTAAAAAAAGCTCCTCAAAAGTAAATGATAGAAATACAGAAACCCCAATTACAGATTCAGAGGATACAATAAAGCTCTGATCCAAGTCGTAGTCTTCACAGGTTGGGAGAAGTAGTATATCACCGCAACTAGGATAATAGCTGGCCACAAATGGAGTATAGAGCGATATTAATACACGGAAATTGTTGGGTTCATCAAACTTATTGAGTCGAATGAGATTACAGACTAAAGGGCGGACCTTGTATCAACAGAAACGCATATTCCCCGAAAGCAGAGAAAGGGAGGCCGTTATGAAGGCAATAAGAAAGAGCAATCGTGTAGCACACTGCTTCAAGCTCAAAGCCAACAACACTAAGCCCTCTGACACTTCTGTTCTTCACAATTTTCAATATCTGCAAGTAAACAGGATCATAATAACATTGTGAAGCCTTGTGGCAACATGCAGATTAACAATGTAATTTTGAATCAGTTAACATAAACAAGTGACCTAAACCATGAGAAATTGAGAACAGTTTGTCATTGATAGGTTCGGAAATTTACACGAATGAAGTGCGAAACAATTGAATCATATCAGCGTTATGTCCTGAAAGAAGTAGGTGGTCTTCTGGTACCATTCCCGAGGAATGGTTAATTCCTGGAATCGATATCATGCTGGAAAAAAGTCATTCCAGATTTTGATTCGAACTAAAACAATAATTCCAGCCTTATCCCTCTTATTCCACTCATTCCAATTTGATTCCTAAATTAGCCAAACATCTCATATGAGGATTACGCATTCTAAATCGAATCCACCAAACAAGACCTAGGGTATACGTATTGGAATGAGTGATAACATCAATTGCAAGTAAGAAACAGGAAAGAAGTGCAGCCCAAATTGCTAGAATTATTCACAGGAACAAAAATTCAGGTGCTTTAAATTTGTGATCTTGCAATCAAACTTCGGAAGTTCAATTAATGCGGAATAGACAGAAGGAAGCAATGAATTCGTGCGTTAGGGTTTATCGATTGAAAGAGGGAAATCAGAAAGAGACCTGGGGAAGCTTGACGGTGGTAGAAGCGGCGACGATTGCGTAACCGAGGAGCTTGGAGATGAGGGGAAGCAAGCAATCTTTTTCAGGGAATTGGCCGTTCCGAAGAGACCCAATTACGCAACTGAAGTCCATTCCAAAGATCTCCATCTTGGTCTCCGATTGATTCCGGAATGTTGCAGGGGTATTGTCAACCGCCCTGGTTACTTGCAGATGTAATGTAGCCAACGACCCCAGCCTAGTTTGAAGTTTCTCAAAAGTGCCCTCTTTTTTGGTTAAATATATAATACCACCCTGATTTTTACTTGTTTGAACAAAACCACCTCTTATGCAAAATATTTGCACATAATTAGCGGGCAAAGATTTACTTTGACCGCTTAAATACAATTTGTTTTTAACAAACCCCCTCCTATTTGAAAACTACTACTACTCAAGCCCGTATTCTTTTATATGTCTTTCTTATGCTACTTCAACAACTACAACGATATAAAAATCACAAATCCAAGGTTATAAATCAGGAGGAATTGTACAATTACTTTCGAATGTTATTTTTTATGTCTTTCTTGTGCAGGTTTTGTTAATTGAAAGTTTATCGTTTTATATTTGTAAAATTAGATTCTCTCTTAAATCTCAAAAATTATTGTAGGGTGTTTGAGAATTGATTTTATTACCTAGATTATATATAATTCGGATCACACAATGCTTTTCCTATTACTTTATTTGTTACGGTCTTTTAATTGGTCAATGTCTTTTCTATGTTTTTTGACTATTGTTTCTCTTTAGGTCATTTTCAACCTCCTATGCATAAGGCGTAACGCAATCTCACGACTTCTTTTTACCGGATCAAGTTTCTTCCTTCACTGTAATACACTCTATCAGACAAGGTCGAGGGAACTAAAGGGTTTCAATCGATACTCATCGCGAATTAAAGCAAAAGAAATAATAAATATCACAGAAACAAATTTTGCTCTCTCTCTCTATATAGTTAAAAGACTCAAATCTCATTGAATTTATATGTTTTAACTTCATATGTCATATACAAATTTATCGGTTTTAGCTTCAGAATACTAGGTGAAGGTTTATTAGATGCTATAATGGAATTTCAGATCAAATATAAACATTTAATTGTCGGATCTCATGCATAAAATAATAGGTTCAATCATTGTTCGTAGGATTTACCTGTTGATGCGTGAGCCGGAACTATTCGGGGAGGGTACGAAATAGATCGAGCGCCCCCCTTGTTGCTCCTCTACTAAGTCCACACGAGCCCGAATTATACACTACCTTTGGTATCAACAGCTAAGATGAAACACCGAAAGTGCAATTGGAAGGATGGTGGTGGTTGGCGCTCAAACATTCTATCGAAAGAGAAAACTTCTTTTCTTTTCTTTTCTTATTTACTGATGCGTGAGAGAGAGTCAGGATATAAGGAGAGATATTTTAGCCTAACAAGTGATTGCTCTATTTGTGAACTATCAAACAATAATTGTTTTTATTTTATTTAAGTAAATAAAACCAATATCATTAAAGAGGTAATATCAAAAGCCTTGTAACACATGCATGTTACTTCTCCTTTACTCCTTCTTGACTAACTTCACCTATATATATATATATATATATATATATATATATATATATATATATATATCATTTTTCCCATTGATAGAAGTGTGTGGTCTCATAGGACCCGATTATAATAGTCATGAGTTTAACCCGTTTAACCCATTAACCGTAGTTGACTTCTAGCAAAACACTAAGACTCCTAAAATTATCGGATTAAGTTATCTCCGTTAATTGTCCTATCCAAGTTTAGTCATTGCACATTAAATTAAAGTGGCCAAGACACCATTCCTGTTCAATGTATCATTGTATACATGAATTAGGAGGATTTCTCTAGTCTTGTATGACTATGGCTCCAACTAAACTTTTGGAAATCCCAACTACTACCTTTATAACTCCCTTTTACGGAAAGCGTGTAATAAGTGTCAAAGATACCAATCATCAAGAGAGACCATAACATACTCATGTCCGAGGAATCTACTAATCATGGTTTAACTTAAGACTCTACAATCCCTTTTGAAAAGTCTTAAAGTGGGCTAGTATTACATAGTTACATGTATCGTCCATACACATATATGTAAAAGACTAGACATCTATATGTCCCTATAACCCATGAAACCTGGCGCTATCAATCAACTTACAATATAGTTACTAATAAAATCATCTATGTCCATTTGATGATTTTAAACTATAGACTTACAAAAATTCAAAACTTCATTTCACTTAATGGGGTTTCATTCACCAGAACATTTAAGGTGATCCCATTTGTTAATAATGAACTATTTCGACATATAATTTAATATCGATCAAAACAATATATAAATAAGGATGAAATATCATATATCATAAAATCATTAAGTCAAATACAAAACTAGTGTCCAACAATCATAGATACACAATATAATACAAAAGCAAACTCAAAGCCATTCCCAATGTGCTTGAGACTGTTAGCTCTAGAGTGACTATCATGCTTGAGCCTAGGCATAAGCTTGGTTAATGGATCTGCAATGTTGTCATCAAGTATGCATTTACATATCCTAATAGCACCCTCAATAATGATGCATCGAATAAGGTGATACTTTCTCTTAACGTGTATGGGTTTGGAGCTCAAACTCGGTTCCTTGGCTTGGGCTATGGCACCATTGTTGTCACAATAGATGTCGATAGGCCCAAATTAAAAGGTTAGGAACTACACCAAGTTCATTCAATAACTTCCTCATCCAAATGACCTCTTTTGCTACTTCACTAGCAACAATGTACTTAACCTCTGTTGTAAAATCTACTACTGTATCCTGCTTGGAGCTTTTCCAACTCACATCTTCTCTGTTAAGGATAAAGACATAACCCGATTGAGACTCAAAACCATCTCGGTCAGTCTGAAAGCTTGCATCAATATATCCTTGTACAACCAATTTTTCATCTCCCCGTATACTAAGAAATCATTCTTAGTCCTTCTCAAGTACTTTAGGATATTCTTAGTTGCACACTAGTGTGCCTCTCCAGGACTTGATTGATATCTTTTACACATGCTGAAAGCATACGCAACATCGAAACGTGTACATACCATGGAATACATGATAGATCCTATAGCTAAAGCATATGGGACCTGGTTCATCTTCTCAAGCTCAACAGGCGTTTTAGGACAATGCATGTGTCTTGCTGAGATACATACCATGTTGCATGGGTAAAAATCCCTTCTTGGAATCTTGTATCTTGAATCTATCAATATAAGTTTTTTTTTTGACTCAATCCAAGAAGTCTCTTATATCTATCTCTATAGATCTTAATTCCATGTATATACTCGGTCTTTCCTAAGTATTTCATTGAGAAACATTTCCTTAGCATTCTTTTACAAACTCTAGCATCGGAATGTCATTCTCAATAAGTAGTATGTCATCAACATACAAGACTAAGAAGGCTACCTTACTCCCACTAAACTTTTTGTAAACACAAAGATCATCTTCGCATCAAATAAAATTAAACTCTTTGATATTGTCATCAAATCGAAAGCTCTAACTCCTAGATGCTTGCTTGAGTCCATAAATGGACTTCTTAAGCTTGCATATCTTCCTAGCATCTTTTGGATCTTCAAAACCCCCAGGTTGTGTCATGTACATATCCTCTTCTAAAAAAACCATTTTAAAAAGCAATTTTGACATCCATTTTCCATATTTCATAGTCATAATATGCGGCAATAGCTAAGATTATCCTGGTGGATCTGATCATGACAACTAGTGAAAATGTCTCGTCATAATCTATACCATGAATTTGTCTAAAACCTTTGACAATTATTCTTGCCTTGTAAACATATACATTTTCATCCTTGTCAGTTTTGAGTTTGAAAGTCCATTTACCTTTTATGGGTTTTACCCCATTTGGAAAATCTATCAAGTCCTATACTTGATTTTCAAACATCGAATCCATTTTAGACCTCATGACCTCAAGCCATTTCTTGGAGTTTAGACCCGTCACTGCTTGCTTATAGGTAGAAGGCTCACCATGTTATAACATAAGAAAATCAAGGCTTACATTCAAGACGATCATAACGTCTTAGTTGTACCTTTGGCCTCTCCGATATACGAGTGGGTTTAACTTGTTCAACAAATGAATCCGGAACATGATCCACAATTGTTTGTAGATCCTCTTGTTCCAGTTCTTGGATTATCTGAGGCCATAGGCCTTCAAAAGTAATCATCTGATCATTTACATCATCTATGTCACCTTGTTGTTGAGTTTGTTGCTCTTCATCATCTTGAGCTGTTTCAAGATGAATATTTCTCCCACTTGACTTGTTGGAAAGGAACTCTCTTTCCAAAAAGACACTATCCCTTGCAACAAACACCTTTTGTTGGGTTGGATTGTAGAAATAATATCCAAAACTTCCTTTTGGATACCTTATAAAATTGCATTTATCTAATTTTGGGGCAAACTTATTTGTTTGTAAATGCTTTACATAAGCTTCACATCCCCATATTTTCAGAAAAGACAACTTTGCAACCTTTCCAGTCCATATCTCATATGGAGTTTTGTCTACAGTTCTTGACGGAGTCTTGTTTAGTGTAAGTACAACGGTAGTGAGGGCATATCCCCAAAAGGAAGTCAGGAGATTAACAAAACTCATCATTGATCGGACCATGTCTAATAATGTCTTGTTTCTCCTTTCAGACAAACCATTTAGTCGTGGTGTGCCTGGGGTAGATAATTGTATTATCATCCCACATTTTTTCAAATGATGATCAAATTCATGGCTCAAGTACTCACCACCACGATCAAATCGACATGCTTTTATTTTCTTGCCACTTTGAGTCTCTGCTTCATTTTGGAATTCTTTGAACTTTTCAAAAAGATTCCGATATATTTGACATTAAGTAAATATATCATATCTACTCATGTCATTAGTAAATGTGATGAAGTATCTATAGTCACCTCCAGCTTATGAACTCATTAGTCCACACACATCAACATGTATAATGCTCAACAATTTAGTAGCCCTTTCATTGGTTCCTTTGAAAGGTGACCTTGTCATTTTATCCATTAGACATGATTCACATGTATTAATGGATTCATAATCTATGTCTTTTAGAAGTCCATTTTTATGTAGCTTTTTCATGCGATTCACACTAATATGTCCCAATCGACAATGCCAAAGGTAGGCCTCACTCAAACTATTAGGTTTTTGCCTTTTATTTTCATGTTATAAGATTCAGATTTAAGATCCAAAGAGTCATGATAGATACGGACCAAATGATAGATACGGGGGGATCTAGATCGAGGAGAAACTTCAACTACTCCTTCTTGGTCGTTCGAGGCGGATCAAACAATATAACTTGATTGATGGGGCTTTAGGATCGGATGCGGAAACGTACGGTCAATCCGATCTAGGTTGATCAAATCATCCACGAGGTGGAGCGGGATAGTTGATCCTTCAAAGGGATCCTCGAGTATGAGTTCTTGGATCAAAGACTAGATCCAAGATAGATATTTGAGGAGGGGGAGTGATGCCTAAACCAAGTAGGAGGATTTTCCTTGGCTATACTTGGATTCAAATTAGACATGCATTACAATGAAGACCAACACATCCTTATATAGAGGGTGTTGTCTACCTAGGGGCCAACGGGCCAAAACAAGTACATAACGAAAAGCCCAAAAAGGAAAAACCTAAAAGATAAGATCAAAAGAGAATATTGCACAAGAATATTCCTTCTTTTATTACATAATCAATAAAGGAAAATACTCAAAATGACAAGCTTCATGTCATGGTTAGACATGCAGCTGCGGGGTCCTCTTAGCCGGATAGACGGATGACCTCGCCATCCGAGGGCATATCATTCTCCTCCTCTTGGTTGTAAAACATCCTTGTTTGCACGGTCAGAAAAGAAAGGAGGGACATTGAGAACAAGACCCTTGACTTGAACTTTGGATGCTCATTCTCGGAGTCAGGCGGCTTGGACTTGTAATCTTCCAAGATGATGGTACCACCGAGCTTGTCAAATGTGCCGTCAAAGCACGGAACCATGTACCGGTAATGGAATGATGACGGTTGATGGTGCCGGTACTCTTTGAAGTTGTGCACAAATGCTTTGATGGGTGGCAAGCCGGATGGTATAACAATGACAAACTCCGGATCGGGCGGCTCAAACTTATAGTACATGTGGATGGTGTCGCCGGTGAGTTTGTCTACCATGCCGTCAAGACCATTGACGGTGCACATTGGGGGCATGCCGACAAGAAGCAAAGGTGAGTCGGGAGGTAAATAATTTGACATAACAAAGACAAACCCCGGAACGAGCGGCTCAAATTTGTTGTCCATCAAAATCATAGTGCCCTTGTCGGTGACGGCTTCGACTTTGTCGATGATGTTGTCTTCCTTGTCCTCTTCAAAGGACTCATCATTTAACGGATTATCAAATTGAATTAGAGGTGCCGGTGTGCATTCTTCAGTGACTTTTCCCACGGCTTCGACTTTGTCACACAAAGAGGTGACAACCAACTCACACCTTGGTTGTGACACCACTTGAGGATCCTTTGGTTGGGCGGCCATTGTGCGGGCAATTATTCACTTCTAATACTAAACCAGAAGGTAAAAAAAAACTACAAATCGTCCACAGTAAGTGCAACAACACTTGCTTCATTTCTAACACGCAAGTCTATCTTCCTTTTTCTATACTTGCCTTCTATTTTTTTAGCACTTGTACATAAAAAGTAACGTGAGCACCACAAGCGGTATCTAATACCCAAATTGGATCGTATTCTAATAATTTAAGAATATTTGTTGTCATTATATCAATAACATAAATACTTGCAGTCCCGGAACTCAATACTCCATTCTTCTTGTCTTCTAGGTACTTTTGACAATTCCTCTTCCAGTGTCCCTTGACCTTGCAGTAAAAATAATCATGATCAACAACCACCTTTGACTTCTCATCATCCTTGGGTTTAACAATTTGCTTGTCTTTTTCTTGGTAATTGTTCTTATTCTTAGCCATCTTCTTAAAACCCTTCCCTCTGTTAACATTCAAAACTTCCTTCTTTTTGTCATCAATAATGTTTCCCTCAACTCTTTTAAGCATGCCATGAAGCTCATTCAAATTATGTTTTTGACCATTCATATGGTATTGCATTCTGAATGTTGCAAAACCATCATGCAAAAATCTATGAACAATATTAGTGGGCAATTGAGGGTCATATGCCCAGATTTTCAATCACAAGATAATCAAATTCAAAACATAATAATCGATTCAAGATTACATCAAAGATCTAAACATCGAATCATTACAGATTTATGTATCCATTAATCCAATTTCCAAATTCATAAAGGTATCAAGAATAGAAGTGAATATCGAATACCTGAATTGCCCAAATTTAAAAGGGCAAATCGGTTTTATTTACAGATCCAGTCGAAATCTAGTCCTAAAGAGAAGAAGAAGTGAAGAAGAAGCGAAGATGTCGCACACTTTCCCTACCTCCCAGTTGCCGTTGCCCTTCCTTCTAGGAGTCCCAACCCACTCCTAGTTGTCGTCGCCTTCCTCCCAACCTAGTCTCCCTCTCGGCCTCGTTGTTGCTCTTCCTTCCGGCCGTTGTAACGTCGTCGCCCTAATCCTAGCCCTAAGGAAGTGAGGAAGTGAAGATTGAAGAGACTCTATGTTAATTTGGGCCGCTTCTAACCAATATGGGTGTCTCCTTCTATTTATACTTAGGGTTAGGATAAACTCGATTTTTTTTAATTATTTCGATTTAAACCGCAAAACCACAAACTGAAATATCCTGGACCACAAGTGCGGTTTGCGGTTCGGTTGCGGTTTTTCAGAACCGTCGCATTTTGTTCGGCCCTATTTTTAACAAACCCCCTCTTATTCATCATTTATTTTCATACATATGGTTGTTCCATATCATAATTAATTGCTAATTTTCTCATTGGTGTAAAATTTCGATGGAACAAATATAATCAGACCGGTTATATGAGTTGACTTACTCGGACTTGACTCAAAAAATCTCAAATTACTTATAAAACGGATATGAACATATTTTCTAATCTCGGTTAAAACTTGGCTCAAAATCAGCCTATACTTAGTATTGAGTTTTTTTTTTTAGTGGAGTGCCTATACTTAGTATTGAGTTTTTTTTTAGTGGAGTCCGGGTAAGAGTAAATTTGTTTGTTTACTATGATATGGATAGTTTTCACAATTCATGTGATCCAGTTTGGATTCCGATTAATCGGATATTTGGAAGCCTGGATTTACGAGTATGAAGAGGCCTACGTACCGTCTAAACACAACCAGGACAGGGCAGATTGCCAATTTGATCAAAGATTGCAAATACGGTAAAAGAAGATTGATTTTGGAATCTGAACCCCAAACGAATAAAAAACAAGTTACAGTAAAGCCAGAAGTTGAAGATAGAAATCGAAATGAGAAGTATTCCAGGGTAACAAAAATGGTCTATTGATCGATCATGTCTTGCTGTCCAAGGTTGATGTTGACGACACATTATTGGAGCAAATGAGAATGGACGAGGTCTAGAAGACTGCGATGGGAAAGCGAAACGACGACGTATCCTCCCTGGGACCTTCCACCTTAACACCTAATAAGAAATTAAGAATTATCTCTTACTCTTGTTTTTTCAATGGTATGAAAATTCGGTAAACCGGGTTCACATTTGTTTCTTCTGATGATGTATCACGACCCTAAAATGTTTCCTGAACCAGCATCCAGGCATATAAGACATGAATATAAATCTCTATATCATGGGGATATTTAGATTATACGTCTAGATAAGGCAGGGACCATAGCCATAGGAGAAGAAAGCCGTGAGCCCCGCTGTATGTTGGAACAACCATACTCGTTAATAAATAGTTGAGGACCACTTGATTTCCTAATCAAGTTGCTTATTAATTAGAGCAGCTACCAATCACGGCTTTATTATCAAAAGATTTGATTAAATAGTGAATAGTCTGATCAATCTGTGTACTAATCATTGCAATTTGCTGCTAAGTACTTGAAAAGGGGACAGAAGAGTACAACTTCATCTTCTTCTTTTTGACGTTAATGTGCACGCTGGGGCATAGTGTGTGTCTAGTTGCCCAATTCACCTTTTTTAGGTTGATAAGAGGCCAATAGACACAGCACAAGTTAAACCACGAGTTATATGATCAATTTTGTCTTTGCAGACAATGGAAGGTGGATTGCCCATGTTAGATTGTCTCCTACAACATACACTGAGGAGCTTCTGTTCTTCTTTAGAAACTATTGAACCTTGCAAATGGGTTTATGGAGTTTTCTGGAGAATCTTGCCAAGAAATTACCCACCTCCAAAGTATGGACTCCTTGCTTGCATGGTTAAGGAGCATCTTAGGTTAGGTACAAATGTTATTAATAAGCACTTGTTGATTACTTGCAGGTGGGAGTATGGAGGTGGAGTTCTAGATCGAGCCAAGGGAAACAAAAGAAACTGGTAAAAATCCATAGTTTGATTGTTTTCTGTAAAAGAGTTCATTTTTGTGTGCGTACTGAAGGTGGTCTTTGCAAATGAAGGATTCTTGTTTGGGAGGATGGATACTGCAATTTTAATGAATGCGAGCGTGCAGCGCCTAAAGACGAGTATGTAAAGGGAAGGTTTGGAGCAGACGTGTTCTTCAAAATGTCCCATGAAGTGTATAACTATGGAGAAGGGTAGGAAGGAATTTTACATTTAAAAGTAGAGGATGATTACCAACCCATGATGACGATTTTATGATTGGCTTGCGATTTGCAGACTGTTAGGGAAGGTGGCAGCAGAAAACAGTCACAGATGGGTGTTCAGACCAAGTTCAAACAATGAATCAACTTGTTTTTCCGCTTGGAATGTCTCAGTTGATAATGTAAGCTCGATTTCCCTTCAACTTCTGTGCTTCCTTGTTATATTCTCATGATCTAATAGTTTTTGAGTCTTTGTGTGTAAAAGCAACCCAAGGCATGGGAAAGCCAGTTCAATTCTGGGATTCAGGTGGGTTACAAGACTTGCTTGCTTTTGCTTCTTATCAATTCTTACATTAAATCATCTTGTGCAGACAATTGCACTTATATCAGTAAGAGATGGAATTGTTCAACTAGGCTCACTTGACAAGGTCCAAGAAGATCTGAATTTGGTGATGAGTACACAGAGGAAATTCAGCTTCCTTGACGATACATTTACAATACAAAGACCAAACTCCATACAATGCAATGCATCCAGCTGGTTTGTAGCTGGATCCAAGCGGCAATACAACCAAGGGTTGACGGAAACATCAATGAAGTCGATCAACTTGGGCTGGAACACCCCACAGAATGGGCTCTTGTTATCAAAGCCACCCTATGTTGCACAATCAAACCATCCCATTATTGCCTCAGAACTTGATTTGATAGATAATAATATGCAGGGATCCATGTCATCTCAGGGGGTTAAGGTGGAATCAGAGTGTGTTGAAGAAGATAAATCATCAACATTCATTCTACTTTAAAACTCCTTTTGTTTTTCAAGTATGAATGGTTAATGTAGCTGTTACTTGATGCAAGTGATGTAGACTTTTGCTTTGACAACTGGCATGATAGGGATGTAACACAACACAAAACAACTAATTTTGCTGCTAAAACATAAATAACACTTGCATTTACTCAGGGATTGTATATGCTGGCAACCAATGATGGTGATTTCTCTGTCTTCACATCATTCGCAGACAGAGGCATGTAATGCAGGATCTCTCAAAACAGAAAAAAAAATCAAATGCTTCATGCTCTGGGTATCGGTTTCTGGTTACAATGAAAAATGCTCTAAGGCCTTGACCCAAACTAGGGTTGATGCTAAAAGTATATCAGATGGATGGAATTTCGAAGAAGACGAAGAATCTGAATCAGCGCTCAAAAGGCTCTCGACAATGTACCAAAAGCCTTGATATCTCTACAATCAAATGTAATTATTTACTCTGTATTGTTCACATCTTTCATAAACGGCATTGTACGGGTAGTCTTCTTCACTATCAATATCGCCATTGTTGATGATGGACACAAACCAACGAGTATTTCAGCATGTGACGTGCAAATTGAGAATCTGCCTCCAATTCAATCGAAATAAACTCAGGGACAAATTAAACGATAACCACCAATCGGTGCAAAAGGCAAATTATGACTTGAAGAACTGAATATTAGAAGCATGATCGTTAGGCATTTCATGCCTTTCTGAATCGGAGGGCTTCACTTTGAGAGAGGGTGATTCATGTAGAGGCCCATAACCACAAACTTAACAAGGTATTCTAATGGGCCGGTTCATGTGCAGGCCCATAATGAATCAGCCCAGTTACAGCTCAACGTTTGCACACTCTCGCAAGTCGGAAGTTGCAATAGTAGAGGCATGTTGTCGATAAGATATTAAGATTAGTGCAATCCTACCTACCACAAAACGCCAACAGCATTTGTCTTAGAGGTTATAGCCACTCTCTTTGTTTCTTGGTTGGGTGCATGTCAAAATATGAAAAGTACTCCAACACAAACTTAAATGCGTTTGGTCAACTTCGCGCGTTTAAAAAAATACATGCATGTATGTAACGTCTCCCACTAATATTGTAATTTATATTTCTTCAATATTATGTGCGACTATTGACTACACGGACTTTGAATTCAAATTCTAAATGCTCTACCATAATTTTGCTTTTATATTCAATTACTATCCGATCATAATTCATAAATGCACTATTTTTCTATATTCGGAACACATAAGTGAAAGGGCATAAAAAAAATAAGTTAAATTATAATTTTTTTGGTCATGAGTTGAATTAGTTTTATTGTATGGGAGATGATTTCGAAAATATTCTCTTAAAAGTGTTAGTAGCCTGAATATTTGAAGAAAGAAATGTTAAAATATCTCATTTATATCATATTTTATAAAATAATTATGTGGTATATATGTATACTATTTTTGTAAGCTTACCTGATGTGATTTTTTTGAAAATTCCACCGAAGAAAATAAATTTGAACAGTTTTCAACCTGTTGGTGAATAGAAGGTTAGAACCCTTCTTTATGAGAAAGAAAAAAAAAAACCTCACACGTAGATGCGCAGAAATGTGATATGGGTAAAAATTATGGGAAATTTCTGGTATCCTTAATATTTTAGATATTTTATCCGATTCGTACACATGAATTTTCAAAAAAATATAAAAGGGAAAAGACGGTCCGGATCGAAATATTACGGTTCAAGATAGGACCAGATATTCCGGTTCAAGACCGGACTAGATCCAGATCTTATACATGAATTTTCAAAAAAATATTCAGGTTCGTGATAAAGCTCTTTTTAAACTTCATCCTACACAGAATAACAATTTAACTAGTGTAATACCCGTGCCTTGCACGGGATTTTCTATAAAGAGTTCGATATAACAATTACAATTATAAATAAAAAAAAGGTATATTGTATAGTATTTTTAATTTTTATAAACATATTTTATTTTGAGGATTAATAACCGAATTGTAAATATTTTAGGATTAAAAGTTAAAACCCAAAATAATAAAATGATTAGTTAACTAAATTTACCAAATATAGTTATTTATAAAAAAAAATCTGAATTTAGGCAGATGGTACGGATTTTTTTATTAATAATTTTAATTGTAAATTACTTTTATAAATTACTTAATTAAAAAAAAAGAGTGAGGTTAAATATTAATGCGACACGTGTCAATTAGTGATTTTTTACGTGACACGTGACAAAAAATGCTATTCCTATGACATATATAAGATTTTAGGCGTTTAGTTCTCTCAAAACACATGATTAACAACGAGGTGTTGGTCAACCTTGTCATCACGCTTCATGGGAATAGGAATTGGGTACCTTCTTATTTACATTAATAGCTATATTGTTGTCTATATTACACATATTATCCACAATATATAGCTACGTGACAAGGTATGAAACTTTGAAAAGAAGGTTGTATAGACACTATTACGAGCTAGGTGTCGCCACAAAAAACATGCATGAACATATGTGCTTCCGAGAAACTCGCATTTCAACAAACATATTACACCGTCAATCGTTCCAATTTTCATTAGTTAAAGCCTCTAATTCTATCATCCCCATTAGCATTGTCAACTGGCAATGGGACATACAATTTGCCCTTTGTAAAAATCTCCGATCCGTCACATTATTACTGTATTTTAAAAAAAAATATTAATATTTCTTAAGGTTATACTTAAATATATGATTTAGTCAACTAAAGTTATATGATTAATCCATGTGAATATGTAAATGAGTAGAAATTAATGAAAAAAATCATAATACCATTAAACAAAAGAAATCAAACGAAAATGATATTTTTTGATGAAAACAAAAATTCAACCCAAATGAAATTGAGAATGAATTTTAATTTTCGGTTAAATGAGAATTAATTTATAAACTAAACAGTGCTTTATCTAAGAAAAATGAGAATAGGTTTTCAAGCGTTACTTATATGGGGATCAATTTCTAAATAATCGGTTGACTAGATGTATAAAATGAAACATTTAAGGTTGAGAAAATAAAATAAAATTTTATTATGGAACTTTCATGAGTTAAAAAAAACTCTATCTTATTATAATTTTTTTAAAAATAATTCGATAACATTTTGTTTTTGAAAATGATTTTACGCAACTCAGTTATGTTGTTTACTAAGTAACTTTTTAATAGATTAAGTATTCTTCTTTTTGATTTTTGCCTGGTTCATTCGACCAAAGTTATTCTAGGTCTAAATTGAATACACATTCGTAATCAATTGATTTGTCTTACTCAGCACACTAATCATGTTTTGGGAAATAATTTTAGCAATCTCAAATGAATTATGATCGTTTTACTAAGTCACTTTTTAAAATAGTAGTTTTTTTTCTTTTTGATTTTTTTTTGTCCGGTTCAATCGGTCAACGTCATTATACATCCGAATTAGATACACATTTATAACCAATTGATTTGCTAACTAGCACACTAATGACGTTATGACCGACGAGTCACTTCTACATCATATGTTATGTTATGTTTTTGACCAAATAATATTAATCACATATTATTTGACTTAATGGTATAAACACTTGCCCGCAAAAATGAATCCAAGTAATTTTCAAAAACAAAACGGTATAAACACTCATAAAATGATCATATAGGATGAGTACAACAAGGTAGTTTGCTCCAATCCGAAGCAACATTAACTTTTTGGGGTTTCTTTATCATATCCTTTGACTTTTTAATGTTATTCAAATTATTCGTTTTGGGTACACACTCTTAACCAAGCAAATGTCTAATACTATCATTTTAAGAAAAAATTGGATTGTCCGAGAAAGAATAAGCTCAAAAGCAGTATCCCCAATCGCAAGCAAAGAATCGTTCTTTCCTGTCTAATTCGCAGTTACGATCAACCGTATAGAGTTCCCGGTGATTTTTTTTTAATTTAAGGAAAATAAATTAGAAGGATTATCGATCATCGTATAACATCTTTACATCGAAATTCAAAAGTTTTTATGTTGCACAACTAGATTTACATTTCTAGCAAGACCCACTTATAAATTTTGACTAGTCTATTACTCCGTACAGTGCACGGGTGTAATTTAATATTTATTTTAAATATTCGAATAAAATAATTTTTTTAGATCATAATATTATTTATTCACTATAAATTTAATTATCTTTATTATACATGTAATATGATAACAAATTCAAGTTCTATGTATATAATATAAAACAAATCTTGCCAAAAATTATAATTATAATTTAAATAGCAACGAAAAAGATTATCAGAAAATCTACTGATTAATAAATTGTTAATATTTGAATTTGTAAATATTAAAATTATTAATTTTAAAAAATATTTTTTTTAAATATTTTTGAAAGCTGCGTGAATTGTGGTGTTGACACGTGGCAAAGAAAGTGTCTCCTTTAATACATACTAGTATATTACCCGTACCTTGTGCGGGTTGAGTTTTAATAAATTAAGATTATTTACAAATTAATATGTACGTAGTTTAAAAATAATTTGATTAAGATCTTAATTATTATTCTTTTAAAGCATTGTTTGATAAAAATATTTTGATTAAGAGAAATACCTAGGTAGTCATTAGTCATAAAGTATATATAATGAGCCGCGTTTTTATATGATGCTATTGTTTCAAATAATTTGTTGGAAATGACTAAAATAATAATAATATAATATGATGTGCACTGAGTAATATAATAATATGTTAGTATTGATAGTTGTGGTTCTTTTATAAAATCACAAATTTATGTATTTAAGTAAATGAAATAAAAGATTATTACATTGCCCGTGCTGTATCAAAAAAGAAAGAAAAGATTATTACATTGCGTAGTATAACATATAACTATATGATTTCGATTTTATTGTAAATTAATTATTTTGATATAAAGATTTAAACTTTCGGAATTTGTTTAAAAACTTATCATTTGAAAAGTGTAATTTTGAATGTGTTAAAGTTAGTTTAAATAAAATGTTCAAAATAAATAGATTTATAATTTGGATTTTGTTTTAAATTTAATGTTTATGGAAAAAAACAAATAAGATTTTCGGATTTGTTTTAAATTTTTATTTTTAAATTTAAGAATTTTTTTAATACCGACTCTTGAAAGAAAAAATATAGAGATTATAATATTTGTTTAAAATGACTATTATAAGAAAAATATATATATTTCGGGACTTTTTTTATACTCAAATACTTCAAAAACCAATTTTGAATTTAACCAATTTTGAATTTTATAATATTTGGTTGGAATTGAATATTAAGAGAAGTTTTAGAGTTTCAATTTTTTTTAAATCCACAATTTGAAGAAATAGATTTCTGTTCTATTTTTAAATCGACAACTTAAACTAAGGTTAAATTTTTTTATATTTGTGATAAAATTAATCATATAGAAAAGATTGCAATAATAAAACCAGTTTTTGGATTGTGTAGTCTCAAAATTTTTTTAATTTTAATTATAATATTCCTCATAAGTTACTTATAAGTTACTTATATATAGTTGTTGGAGGGAAGAATATGGAACTAACTAATAGCTTCTCATCCTTCTCATAGACACTTGGCTTCAAAAATACTATTTTATTTATAGTATGTTTAACAATTGAATTTCAGAAAACCAACTTACAAATAAAAGCAATAGATTGCGTACATCCAAATTTCGTGTTTAAAACCATGGTAACCATTTGTCACCGAAATTTCAATATAAGACAATCCTTTTTTGTTAACAACCTTATATGGAAGGTGAGAAACTTATTGTATCAAACACAATACATTAATCCAAAGAAACAAACTTAACTTGAGATATAATTACACTCCATAAAATACTAATTAATAAACAATCACCTGGACTTTTATTTTCCGCTGATAAAAGAAGATTGCTAGATGCGTATCTACTTCCAGTCAAAGTCCGGCGGAAATGGAAGAGACGCTTCAATGAAAAGCATATTGACATTCTTTTAAGCAAAATCCATCAATACAACGAAAAGCATAAACTTGCTAAATGAATAGAACATACAATTGAGATCGAGTTTATCTTGTGAAATACAATATAATGCATGTCCACTACGAAAGAACAGTTTTGTATAGCCAACTTATACATCTTTGGAAGAATGTTGAACTGATATAGAATGGCTACTGGTGTGACAACCTGGTCGGGAAGCCAAATCTAGAAATTCTAACAACTTCAAGCACACGACATCACCTAAGTTGTTAAAGTACCAATGCCTGATCATATATTCCTAGAGAATGCAAACTGTTGGGCTTGATACAACGAATGAAATGTGGTGTCGTGCCCTCTAGACGTTGCATCAGATGGGGATGATCTACAGATGAATGATTATATATTGAAATACAACATATACAAACCCGTAGATGGGAATTGAGTGTGAATTGGACGAATAAATATACGATAGTTAGTTATTGGCTTTGCACATAAATAGGAAGTCAATATATTTTCTATGATCAAACCTAATCTTTTTTTTGTTACTTACAAAATTCAAAACTTTTTTTTTTTATTATTGTACAATAGACATGGATAATATCTAACATTATTTGTTTTGAGAACAAAAAAAATTAATTGAAAACTTTAAATTGAAAAATCCGATTATACATTTCAGAGAATAAAAAAAACTTTAAATTAAAAAATCCGATTACAAATTTCAGATGTAGATGTAGTTACATAAATTGATTTTTTTAATGTTTAGAACTAATCGTAAGTCGTAACAACCTTTTTGGTTGTTTGTTAAAACTAAAACTTTTTTTTAATTTGAAAATCAAAACCAGACTCTAAAAATTTCTCAATCAAATCTTTAACAATTTTGCTTTTTTAAGTGATAAATTTAAATTTATTAGGTTAAAATTTTAATTTCAATCATTGAAGAGATATTTTGCCTGATTAAAAAAGATTCGAATACAAACTATTTATTAAATTATGTATTTTCAAAAAGTTTAAACTGACGTTAACCGTAGAGGCGACACGTGGCAGCAGAGGCCTGAGAATTTTTCGTTAGGCTGAGAAAAATCCTGAAGACGACACGTGGCAATAGAGGTCTCTGCTTTAATATATATATAAGATAAGATATAAGATTGATATTGAAATTAGTTTTTGCAATATTCTAAAATAACTATAAAATTTTGACGTGATAGCAAAGAAGTTTCTTAGAAAGGTAGTAAATCTACTATTAAGACATACGCTAATTTAAACTTACGCTTCAATAATTTTTTTAACCCGAATTTTAACATCATGTACTATAGTCTATTGCTACACTATTCTAGCAATTCATCTTACTTTTAATCTGTTATTACTTTTTTCAACTTTATTTTGTTAGTCAACAACAATAAGTGTATTTACTTATGTGATATAATGATTTGTATAAAAATTAATGTTAATTTATATAGAAATAAATAAATAAATAAAATTTTAAGGATAATAAACTTATTCATTATATTTAATAAATGAAAATTAATATAAATACATGTAAAATTTATGTTCGAAACACATGAAAATACATAAAAATTAATGATCGGAAAATTTTCCACACATGTTCAATCAATTTTTTTCCAATATATTGTAGTGCTAAATAAAATACTTGTAATTCATATTTTAAATTACTTAAAGAAAATTTATCATTCTAAATATACACAGATATCTACCAATTCACAAAATAAAATTGTGAATTTTGGGAAAGCGTATTTTAAAAGCATTCACCTTTTCAATGTAGAAAAAAGACAAAAATACACATTATACAATTTATACCTATCAAATTCGATGAATTATTACAATTATTGATCGATCAAGTTTGAAACCGGATGGTTCACATGAAAACACGCAGCCCACGGCACAAACTATAACATACTCTTACACATCCTTTGGTTAGAGCCTCAAATTAACGTCATTATAGTGTGAAAATGGCGAAAAATTGAGCAAACTAAAAAAAGGCTAAATCTATATATATATATATATATATATATATATATATATATATATATATATATATATATATATATATATATATATATATTATAAACCAAAAACATTTTGTTTACGTGTCGTATCCTAAGACATATCTAGTAACATTTTATTCGAATTATTTACAGATTTGGCATTGATTTTTTTATAAAAATTGTTATTAAAATTACTAAATAGTCAAGATTCACATCAATTTTTATCATGTATATATCCATGACACGCCATCTTATTAATATAAAATAGATTATTGTCAAAACATAAAAATATTTTCGGTTACGATAAATATCAAATTTAAATAAATTTTCTAACGTAATTTATTTTTAATATAAAAAAATTATTTGGTTCTTCTAAAATATAAGTATTTTTATACGGTTTTTTTGTAAAGGATATTAAAATATCAAACTTTATATTTAAAAGTCTATGTACCATATAATTAAATTTTATTGAGATTAATATTGATACGTATTCTAAAAATTATATATCATATTTTTATTTTGGTAAAAATCGCACAAGGTACGGATACTGAATTATTTATCTTTAAGAAATAAAAATTAACAAGGGATTAACATATACCAAACTAATTCAAAGTTCAAAATTTTTTTGTTGAACTAGTAATTCACAAAACTACTTCTATTTTCGAATAAAACCATTTATAATTTGTTAATTTTTATTAAAAAAAAATCCACCTCTTATTTCTTAAAAATCCCAACTCATATTGTTACAATTGGTATAATTAGTACAAGAGAGTATAACTAAGAAGAAGAAATATATGAGAGAGAAATGTATGTTCTACTTTATTGCTTTATTATATATGACGCTTATAGTACATGTATATTGGATGTTATAACTCCGTTATACATTGGACGGTCTAGATTAGCTCAGACTATAAACGGCTGAGATCATTGTGTACTATGCTCAAATTCTCCGTGTAACGCTCCAAATTCTGAAAAATCGGGATAGTACTAGTTAGGACCTCACAGTGAATTCCGACCTAAGTTTGACATTAATGTTACATGAACTTTACAACAAGGAACAACTATTAAATCAAGAAATCTTTGAGATAGTAGAAGTGTTCAAATAATAAGAAAGTATTCAACAACCATGCATACGATAAGGAAAACATGAAGTTTAGCTACAAAACTAGGACAAGAAAAATGCGGAAGATTATGAGTGAATACTCTAGAAAAACCCAAAAATTTAGAAATGAATTCGCCTCATCACGTGCCAAGGGAAGACCCGTACCCCACCCATCTCCCTTGAAACCCTAGATCCAGAATTATGATCGTCGTCTGCAAAGCGACGATAGCCGATAACCCAAATCAACAAAACATCGATCAGAAGCCTAGGAAGAGAGTTCCCTCTAACAACACGACTAGGTGTGAAGCAGAAACCCTGAGGAAAACAAAGACAACAGGGGGGGAATCCAAAAGAGAAAACCCAAACGAAGATGGAGCAAAAAAGGATTCATATGAAAAGCTCAAAACAAATTAATAGTCAACTCCAAGCCAAGAAGAAGGTGTATCGTGCGTCACTTCATGGATTCAGAGGCCGGTTGCAAGGATTGACCGATAAAGACAGAGATCGAAGGCGTCATGTCCCTGTCCAATGCGAGAGAGAAGGAACACGAAAAGGCTACCCTGTACACCGACAACAAGGGTATCTTCTTCCAAGAGTATCAATCTGGAAGCAATAATAAGAGACCCTTCTATGATATTTTCCTAGAAAAGGTAAATCATCCTGCTCATCTATAATTTACAATAACCATGTTCACCGTGAGTTCTTTGTTTATTAGAAAGCAAAAATCTTAAAATTTAAAGATCCGCTCACTATGTCCCCAAGAGTAAAAAACTCTGTTGAAATTAGTTTTCATAGAAATACTTGTAAACATGCTTTATTTAAGCACTGGATTTTGGCAACTCAAACTTTTCAAACCCTTCTCTCTCTTTGCTGTTTTCCACAACATATCTCACTAAAACAGAACTCCCAAAGATGAGTGAACAAAAATCTTCTTTCATAGAAGTCGTTTGCAAGGTTGCAAACAATGAAAACACAAGAAGTGAAAAAGTGAAAAACGTAGCTAACGGGGCTACTGAACAACAACTACCAACGATACAACTAAGAACAAAGGTAAACTCTTTGACAAAACTGAGTTAGAAGAATATCTCCTCAATCTCTCTAAAGTGAAAATTGACTACAAAAAGACTCTTCTTTGATGGGATGTATAATAATTAATCATATAGGGCTAGCTAGAATTAAGATCAAAATGCTCTATGAGTGGAAGAACATTAAGGGGGATGTTAGGTTTATAGAAAAGTCCAATCTCTGGTTCGAAGTTAGCTTCTCGAATCCCATTGATAGGAAAAATGTTTGAGAAAGCAAACCTTACCACGTGTTTGTTCATTTAGTCATTTTGAAGCCTTGAAAGCCTAACTTCAATATCTTTACTGAGAGTTACACCAATGCTTATATGTGAGTCATAATTTCACAAATTCCTTTTGAATTCACAAATAGGGAAGCCATTAGCATCATTATGGAGTCAAATAGGGTAGGCAAATTCCTTAAACTAGACACGTTTTCGAAGAGGAAAAAAGGAGTGAACTTCACTAGAATTTGCATAAACTATGATGTCTCTTGTGAGAGAGTTAAGAAAGTTCCAATACCGGATAATGGGGAGATAAAAGAATTTTCGGTTTGGTATGAAGACTTCTCTAAGGGATGTCGGTTGTGTGCCCATAAAGACCATCATCTTCCGTGGAATCTTCTTTCTCCGTCATCTTCGGTCGAAGATTGTTCCCGACGGTGCGGCTATGTTCGTTCTTCCCCAACGTCCGTCATCTTCAATTGACCCATCCCCACACAAGACCACATTCTTGCCACCCTTCCTCGTTCAAAACCCTTATCCTCACCTCCGTCTCATCGTTGACGTTGTGGTTGAAGTCCCGATGCCTCTCTTCTCATCTTTGCTGCAAATAGTCGTGGAGCGAAGCATATCCACCATTATTGCGTATTTTGATAACGGTGAATTTGTGGAGCTTGTCGTGGGTTTTGACGATAAACAGAAAGGGTCACGATCTTCTCCTCGCTTTGCTATTGCTGGAGATGATAAATTTCCACATTGAAAGTTGTGTATATTATGAGCCTAGTATATAAAGTTCGTGGTGTACTCCTCCTATTGTTAATTGGTTTTAGGATTCGACCTTCTTTGAGCTTATGTACTGAGCTAGAGCCTAACACGCATGTACATTCGTATGCTCTACCGTCCGTCTCTATCGTACTTCGACAAACATTAACAAAGTCAAACTAAGAAAGCATTTGGTTGATTTAAATTTAATTAAAATTAGATTATGGACGAGGGACTAGTTTACCCCCGTAAAATATAAAGTATTGCTTATAATATTAATAATTTTGTATATTGAATTTACAATTTTTTTTATTGACCTTTAAGCCATATTTAGCAGCGTATGCGATTAAGTCAAGTCTAAAGCTTCTCCGCGTTCAATTCTATGAGTGTGTAAATCGATTAGTTTGACTCCCGAACAAACACTGCCTTGACCCCACTTCTATTTTGTTATAAAGTCTCCCCTAACACCATCTCCCCTTTCCCAACTACAAAGCCTTTGCTCCAGGGCCCTTCTCATTCTCTGGTTTCTCTCTTTCAATTTGGTCCTCTGTATATGTATATTAAACTTTAAACCGATCGGAGAAGATCAAATCATAGAGTAGATATGGCAGTCGAATTAATGGTGGGTAACTATAAAACAAATAGCTTCGTAGCCAACATGGAGGAAAATGCCGTCCATGAAGCTGCTACCGCCGGCCTTCAAAGCGTCGAGAAGCTCATCAAACTCCTCTCTCATAGACAACAACAACAAGTCTCCGATTATCAAGCCGTCGCCGATGTCGCAGTCGACAAATTCAAAAAGGTCATTTCCTTATTGGACCGGAATCGAACTGGTCACGCCCGATTTAGACGCGGTCCATTGGTTCCCACACCGCAGCAACCACAGTCCCAACGGTTGTTTCCACCGGTTCAGCCGGATCAGCCAAACCCGAATTTTTTTGACTCGAAACCAAATGGGTCCGGATCTGGATCCTCCTTCACCAGGGTCTACAGCTCTTCTTCCCAGCGGAGCTTGCCGCCCATTCCCAATCACTTGCCGCCGGCCAACATGGTGCTACCAAAGAAGGCTGCGATCGCGACGGCCAAAACCATCAACTTCGCGACATCTCCGGCGGTTTCCGGTGCCAATTCGTACATATCATCGCTCACCGGAGACACAGAGAGTATAACGCCGTCGATGTCTTCCGGGTTTCAGATAACAAACATGTCCAACGTCTCCTCTGCAGGAAAGCCTCCCCTTTCAACATCTTCGTTGAAGCGGAAATGCAGCCCCGACGACGCTAAATGCGGCGCCGGTTCGTCCGGCCGTTGCCACTGCTCTAAGCGCAGGTATAAACTCAATTTATTATTTATATAATTATAATAGATTACATAAAACCACTGGATTAAATCTAAACGGTTGATTGGGTTGACTATGAACAGAAAATCAAAGGTGAAGAGAGTGGTGAGAGTTCCGGCAATCAGCATGAAATTGGCAGAAATTCCACCCGATGACTTCTCCTGGAGAAAATACGGTCAGAAGCCGATCAAGGGCTCTCCTCATCCTAGGTAAGCCACACGAAATTACTTCACTGTCCTCCACAATACACATTACACAGTATCCCAACTAGGAACGAGAGTGCTAATCAGTAAATTCAACGATTTGCAGGGGTTATTACAAGTGTAGCAGCGTAAGGGGATGCCCAGCTAGGAAGCATGTGGAGAGGGCTCTCGATGATCCATCGATGCTGATAGTAACATACGAGGCGGAGCATAATCACACCTTGTCCGTTACAGACGTGACCGTCCTCGAGTCATCTTAGCCGTTGATCTAATCCTTCCGTTAAGTTAACGTTGACGGCAAGCAACAGCTTCACGGGGTCCCACTTCAGGGAAGAAGACTTGCTTGATCGTAATGAAATCACAACCGTCCAAAAAATGATGACAAATAAAGCAGTGGAAGAGAAATCACGAGAGATTAGTGGGCATTGTCAGCTACCAATACAAATTTGAAGAAACATTTGTAATTTTCCTTTGTGTTTCTTCACTCTTGTGTTGACGTAGTTAATCGTAGTATTTTTGTTTTATTAATTCGATCTTTTTATATTTAATATTCTCAATTGATTTTGATTCAAAATTTCACTAAACATATAGAACAAATTCGGAAAACACTAATACACTAAAGTCGTTCAATCACGCACAAATAAAAAATTGGCGATGAAGATTTGGAATTTTGGCTTAATCTTTGAGGAGAATATTATATTATTGCATTGGAAATACCATTTTATTTGACTTATTTTATAGACAAAGAATCGAATTTGATAATCTAGTTAATCACGGATAAGTATAAAACATAATGTACAATAAACTTTATACTAAACTGTCAATATTAGTTGCAAAAAGTCAAATTCTACAAGCGTGGTGGGTCATCGTATGGTGATCTCGATTTATTTTCTTGTCTCCCCCTTAATCATAAAAAAATAAAATGAAATCAGATTTTATTATTTAGTTATTGTCTGCCATATAATTTTTTGGCTTCTTTCTCAATATGTTTAATGATGAATGTGACTATATATTATTGGAATTTTTCTTTCTTCAGTACAAAGTGGTTCAAAAGTCAAACTTCTCCACTTGCCTAGTTTATTAGGTCATTGACTTTTGAGGTCTCTTGTTCAACTATTATTAAGTCGACTTGTAATTGATTAAATATTACATGAGCAACCATGGAATAAAATAAAAAAAGTTCTAGATGCTAATCTTGATTAGGAAGGAGAAGTTTATACTTTTATCGAGTCAAACGAAGGAAAGATACGCATCTAATAAATTAATACGACTCTATTTTTTAAGGGTAACTAGTATGATTTAGTTGAAACTCGACACATCTAAACACATGAGAACGAAAGTCTCATATCAAATTCTAATATAATACATATGTCGGTTTTCAATAATTGTTTTTATAGTAAAAAAAATATATTAAGAAAACTAAAATAAAAGGTATATATTTAATGACATAAAATAATTTAAAAAATTTGTAAAAAAACAATGGTTCTAGTATTGAGTTGTATGGAAAAAAAAAATAGTATTTTCAAAATACAAATAATAAATAAAATATATATAAATGATTTATGCATTAATATTACTTATAATGTCATACATGTTGACTCAAAATTTTGAAACTCAGACATTTAAGTATTGTGAAATAGAAAGAGTATTAGTTTACATATTCGATGAATCCGATAATGCATAGGGTTCACTTGTTCCATGTACCCAGACGAGTACAATTTTTTCTTTAATCTCCAATAAATTGAACGAACCCCAGCCTCCACTACATTCCAATTAATAATTAATGTTGAGTAATTAGTGGGTTTTAGTGAGGGTGATGCAACGCCCAATTGCCCATAATCATGCATGATAATTTAAAGTTTGGAACTTTAACTAATATTCTCACTCATAAGTATATGTTTAATAATCAAAATGTCACTGAAAATTAAAGTTGATTCAAGCAAAGTAACAAACAACACTAAGTGACTTAATATATAATAGGGTGAAATTTGGTGAGACGGTATCTTGTTTCCTAACACGTTGCTTACCCAACGATTGATGACCAATGTCCAACGTGACTAACCAACCTACACTTTACCAACGGTACAGTACCTACTAACCCGCACCTCTTTCTTATGATCTTTTCAATTTCTAAGCGAAAGATTTTGTTACAACTAGGTTACATATCTCTCGTATGTTACAATTAAATTCCAAACTCAGTTTGATAAACACATATAACATCGTTTAGATTCAAATTTTGGACCAACGGTATCTTCACATGTTTGATTGTACCACTTAACCGTGAGAGGGTTATTAATTCTTTTGTATCACGATTTTAGGAGAAGACTATATTGGATGGGTACTATTTTTAAAGCTCTTTTTTTTATTTTAATAAAGTGCATTATTTAAAAGTATAGGGAGTGTTGGACCTCCGTATAACAATATAAAAATTAAAATATTTCTTTAGTTTAATAAAAAAAATAGCATCACTTCAAAACGATAGAGTTGAAAAGGAAGTAAGTCCTACCCAAATAGCAGTCCACTATTTGGGCTAGTGGCCAGCTCAAAGGTCCAAGATCCAAGCATTTCTCAACAGCCCATGCTTATTGGGCCAAGAGATCATGACAATAAAATACTTATATACATAAAATTTGGACATTCTCCAATCTACACGAGAAGAATCCTTTCTTGCGTAAAATAAAGAAATATGATAAAATTGGCTAGGTCTAACTCTCTAAGACTCTAAGTATATAAAATGCTATTGTGGGCATGGGACGAGATTAAGTTCATCCTAATCCTGACTCGACTATTTTACACGAGATCGGAACAAACTTTGGATATTTTAGGTTGAATACCACCGAGTCTTATCTCGGTTGAGATCAGGACGGGATGGGTTCAACTCCGCTTGTCTATTAATTTATACTTAGTGTTTAAATTTTACGTTTTATCCACAAAAATATTCTTTCTACATATGTTTTACTTAAAACCAAAAACATTAAATTTTCAAATATCCATAATAACACATAACAATTTACATTAAAGTTTCTAAATATCCATAATAAAACACATATAAATAATTTTTGGGATCATATATATATATATATGTGTGTGTGTGAATATCTACGTAATAACTATATATAAGGATTTTATTTATATTTATTATTTTAAATTAAAAACCTTATTATATACGGGACGGGTCTAACGGAACGAAGAAGTTAAGGATCATATCCTGTTTTGGATAGTTTTTGGCAGGCCGGGTAGGGGGACTAGATTTCTAATTTTAAATAAAATCCCGCCAGGGTCGGAAAAGGCGGAATTTGTGTCCACCCACTATAAAATATTTATATACGTATATTTTATATTTAAGGGTTTTTTTGTGTCATATACGTTTCTTAATTACATTCTAATCGGTCTAAAACATATAGAAATTAAACGGGATAACCCATACATACGACTAATGACCCAATTCACGAAGATTGGGTGCGTCGGGCGCCTGTTGCCTGACCAAGAATGTGATTCGTAAAAAGTGGGATCCATGTTCAAGTTATGCTAGCTTATATTTTTTATGAACAACTATGCTAACTTCAAAATTAACTATGCTTACGTGTAGTTAAATTGAACGTAGCACTAATGAGTAGATATGCATTATATATATGAACACCATTCAACTATGACAGCACTTGCAAAGTTGGGAGGATAAGTGCGCATGCATGTTCGATAGCAAATGAGCAAAATCGGGAGCAACTCATAAGGTCACTCATTAACCTTTGATTCAAAGCTTAAATGTGAAAGCAAAAACCACAATGTACAATCATGGTTTGGTGGCTAATTCTTTCTACTTTTGCAACCTCCACCTCCGAACGCCATTATGAGCTATCAAAACCTTTTCTTTTGTGTTCTCTAATATACACCACACATGATTGTAAATGAAAGACATCACCCATCCCTAAGAAAGAAGCAAAATCTCATTAGATTTCGTCAATTTAGTAAGGTTTTGGAAAAAAGAAATGAGAACATAAGACATTCCCCTCAGTCTATTTAAGCTATAAAAATGCATAAAACATGAACAATTAGGTTGTGGACATCGACTCATAAAGTCCACTTGAAAGTGTAAATTATACATTAAACGCTTTAAAGAATGAAGTAAATATGAACACTAAGTGTAGTGCTAATCCACTCACATTGCAAGTAAAACAAGTCCACAAAGTGGACCGTAAAATGAAAAGCTTATGAAACAATATATAAAAGCACAGCTCTACAAAACACAAAATGTTCAAGCCAAGAGTAATGGGTAGCTCCAAAACTATCATACTCCTCCTTGTTTCTTGCCTAGTTTTTGACATCATTGTAGGTTACAACATGAAAGGCTTGGAGTCACCCAAGTTACAAGTGACTCCCGACGCCGAAGCACCATCACCTACACCAACGCTTGGAGTGTGCGGCTGCAAGCTGAGTTTCCTAGACCAAAGGCTTGCAGTCGTCTATCCCATAATCCAAACATTCAAAAACCTCATTACTTCAGACCCTTTAGGAATCACCTCAACATGGGTAGGATCCGACATATGCAGCTACAAAGGCTTCTATTGTGACCATCCTCCAGACAACTCGAGCGCTACAACCGTCGCCTCAATAGACTTCAACGGTTTCCATCTTAGCGCACCAACGTTAACCGGCTTCATCGACCAACTCCCCGACATTGCTCTCTTCCATGCCAATTCCAATAACTTTGGTGGCATTATTTCACCCAATATTGCCACCCTCCAATACCTCTATGAGCTTGATTTAAGCAATAACAAGTTCACCGGTCCCTTTCCAACGGCTCTTCTAGCCATGCCTGGTCTCGCCTTCCTTGATCTTCGCTTTAACGCCTTCACTGGTGCAGTTCCTCCTGCTATTTACAACCAAAACCTTAATGTTCTTTTCCTGAATGATAATGACTTCATTTCATCTTTACCATATAACCTAAACCGAACTCAAATCTCGTATCTTACCTTAGCCGACAACAAATTCAGCGGTTCGATCCCGCGTGATTTGTCTGCATCTTTCTCATCCTTAACAGAAGTCCTTTTACTTAACAACCAGTTAACTGGCTGTCTACCCTATGAACTGGGATTACTAAAGGAGGTGACGGTGTTGGACATCAGCAGAAATCTGTTAACCGGTCCGTTACCGGTTTCATTAAGCTGTCTTCAGGAAATTGAAGTGCTTAACTTAGCTGGGAATTTGTTGTACGGTGCGGTGCCTGATTTGATATGTGGGCTAGCAAACGTCGCGAATCTATCACTATCAAATAACTACTTCACACGTGTTGGGCCACTTTGCAAAAACTTGATCAGCAAGGGAGTATTGGATGTTCAGAATAACTGCATTTCGGGGCAGCCGTTTCAGAGATCACTCGTCGATTGCGCAACCTTCTTCGCATTGCCTAGGGTTTGTCCTCACATGGAAACCTATAAGATCATCCCTTGTAAACCTTCCAACTCCCCTTAATTATATAAGTGTTGTACGTACGTATATTCAGCTGTTTATTCCTACCTGCATATAATGTGGAACACCACATTGATCTTTTTACTTTCAGTGACTAAATTGATGAACACCATGAAGAAGCATTACAAACTTGCTTCCTAGTTCCTTTCCCTTGAACATAAAGTTGCTTCAATGACCTAATTAATGGAATGAACAAATTTGAGGGTAGGTAAGGTTTGAATTGTGATTGGTTGTTAGTTGTGAAAGGCAACATGCTAGTCTCTAGTGGGGATATGTCCTTTATATCTCATCATTCCAATATGGAAAATGACTACTTGTGGTGTGGAAGGTCCTGCTAGCTAGGCCAATGGGGTTTTAGTAATTACCGTATCATATAAGCTACTTTGTTTCCTTTAGATTTCAAAACATAAAAATAAGAGCACGACATCTAGATTGTATATCATTCTCAAACGGCACTGACACTGAAAAGGGGGGACTGAAAGTGGGAAAGAGAAAAGAAGCTCAAAATACCAAGCTGCGGGTATGTAACAATATGCACAAAGTTGAGTAATATCTCTTGTTAATATAATGATGACGTCATCATGATCAAATATCTTTCGGTTGCATTCTAAACTCGATAAGAGGGGAAATTAGGAGCAAAAATGTATCAGGGTAAACTGCACCATGTTTAATCCGAGACTTTTGCTGTCTGAACAGCAAGTCGCAATCTTGCATGTTTGGTCATCCACGTTGAAGTTCATTTCTTTTATCCTGGATTTAGAAACAAAATTAAGGCCATAATTGATTCCGGTTTTTAAAAACACAGTTTGTATGGAACTTTTAAAAGATACATGATGTTCGCATACGAGAAGAACACATAGAATGCTAGAGGACAAAGCAAAAGCTAGCTAAAAGATTGAATATATGGAAGACTAGTTGTAGCTAGTCTGAAGATGTAAAAAGATCTTCAACCTTTTTTCTCCTTTTGAATACTTCATGCTACAAACAAGATATGGATTATTCAAAATCTTCAATACTTCATGTTACAAACAAGATTTGTAGGCTTGTAGCTAACCTTATGAAAAAATTTAAAGATACTCATGTCAACTATAATAAAGTATGTGGGTCTTAAGTGCATGAATTATATGAGTTATTTTCTTATTGTCAATTACTTTCGGATAAGACCCGTGGATTTATAAAAAATTATCATTTACAAATGTTGTTGAATAAATCAAATCATATATGCAACATGAATTGGTATTCAATGATAAATAATAAATGTTTTATGTCTTTGCTGATTCTCTAGGCAGTTCAGCGGATCAACCCAATTACTACATTTTCATGCGCCTGGTTTGACGCATGTATATGTTTTACGCACACAAATAGATATGTCCAAGTAAATTATTATATTTTTTTTAAGGGACCCACCAAATTAATTGTACGTATGTAACGTCCGATAAAGACACAGAAACACGTGGGCAGTTGAGCATAGAGTACATAGTTTTCCACGTCTCCCCCTTTCATGAAGCGTTGGAGCCGTTTTATGGGCTGGACATGTGGGCCTATCGAATATGGGTCTGGACTGTGTAAGCCCATAATATGGTCCAAAGTATATACACATGTATTTCCTTTTGAGATATGTATATGTATGTACGTCTGCTGACCAATATGGCAATATCTGATTGTTCAGGATGTTCGATATTAAATCTTTATGCTGTCATGTACGAAGACTTTGACATCAAGAGAATTTTCCTTCAATGAGACCACAAACATAGTAGTTGCATCAATTAGACAAACCCTAATAATCACATGTAACACAACCCACACCAAATAAAATGAGTATCTCCTCGTTCTAAAATAAACATGCGAAAGATAACTTAATAAATTCATAAGACTCGCATTACTTTTTTTCTTTGTGTGTTAGGATGAAAGTCGAATTACTTGGGCAAGCCAAAATGATGAGCAAGCATCCACACTATAGTAAGAAGCTCCCCACTATTAGCTAACTCGGCTGCATGGGCACTTGGGCTACACCGAACCGCAGCATAGATCAACATCTCCGCCCAAACTTTAGCAATCACCTCCCACATCTTAATCCCTCGTCTCTCCTTCAACTCCTTGAGCTCTTTCGCCAACCCACACGCATCAATTAACACCGAGTATTCTTCACCTTCATCACTGCTACTCCTTATCCTACTTAGCAGCCGCTTGCATACCGACTCCATAATCTCATCGTCATCACCTCGGTTCTGAATTGAAAATGAAGAAACAAAAGTTTCAACATTCTTACAAGTTGCCTCGTATCTCATGTCTCCCATGGCCGCCACTTGCAACATCATCTCCGGTCTACGGATCAACAGATACAACATATAATCCGAAAGAAGTTTGCTCAACTTAGAGAATTGACTCTCCGACGACTCGTCTTCTTCATCTTCCTTTGTATGATAGCAAAGAGTCGCAGCAATGTGCCAAATGAGAATACTTTGGTCAAAAGTCTTCTCCACGATCCAAGTGTTCGAAAGGCATATCAACTCTCCGTAGTTTCTCAGAGCCCACTGGCCTCTACTCGTGCTGACTAGATTGTCAACGGCTTCCGAATGAGTCGTTGACCTATCTTGTAGCTCAAGGAATATAAAGTCTCTTAGTTCGTTGGTCAACGACTCCTTAGACACCTTCCTTAGCTTGTTAAGTACAATGTCAAAGCCTTCTGCTTCATGAGCACTCTTACGCCCCCAGAAAGAGCTAAATTCCTTCTTTGGGAAAATTGCAATCTCGATCAAGTTCAGTTGGGACACAGACTCCGACCAACGACGAAACAACCCTTGTGATACACACGGCTTCACAAGCATTGAGCCAATACCAGACTTCGCTACAGTAGCAAAAGTCAAATCCGAGAAAGTCAACATCCAAAGGGAGACCAAATCTCGTGCCACAGTACCCACCAAAAGAGCGTAAGTACCCAATCGATCATATTTGTACAAGTGCTCCTTCTCAACGCGAATCCAAATCACAAGCGCTGTTACCTCACATATCATATATATGGGATGGAGAAATCGTTCTATACCATGTCTAATCAGAGGCCCTTTGGTGTAGAAAAGGTCGTAGGAGAAATTCAGCTCCATTTCTACGATCTTGAAGGCTTCTCTTGGATTCCTGCGCATAAAGTATTCTCGGCTTTTCCTCCGGTCATCGTCTTCTACGTGGAGATCCACGAAGAGAGCCTTGAATGATGTGAACATGAGATAAGCATGTCTTAGCATCTTAGCATCACTCAATCCATGTGTATTGATACGTTCCTCTACAAACTCTTCCTCCACGTCTACCAAATTTTGAGAGGATTTCGTCTTCTGCCTTTGCTCAAGTATGGATTCTTTCAATGAGGAGAAGCGTGTCTGGAAGAGACACACAATTCTTTCAAGTAACCTACTCAACCCGGCTACAAACATTACCATAACAAGCCCCTTCATATTACTTTCCCCAAAGAACCTGAAAATAAAACACAATATTACTAGTGCCAAATTAATGTTTATATTGATCGTTTAACTATTTTAGGCTAAGTGAGTCAACTTTATTCATCGTGGTTTTTAAACGTACCGATAAAAATTACTATTTGTCACCGTAACTACGCACTTCGCATGCGTAGTTGAGAACTCACTCAACTACGCACTTGGGGTGCGTAGTAGTAGTTAAAAAAAAAAATTCTCCCCTACTTCTACTACGCACTTGGCGTGCGTAGTTTATTGTTTCAAATTTTTTTAATTTTTCCTGGACTCCAACTACGCATCCATATGCGTAGTTGAAGTCCAAAAAACTACGCACGCGAAGTGCGCAGTTTTTGTGATAAATAGTGATTTTTACCGGTACGTGTAACAATTCCCTTATTCATCTTGATCTTAGATTTATTTTATTATTTTTTTTTGTGCCATAATTAACTTGTGAAAGTTGTAAATCTACAGCCAAAAATTGATGAACATATAGACTAACCGTACCTATAGAAAGCTTTTATAATAATGCCAATGACGATGAAAACGAGCTGGATGGCAAAGCTAGACCAGAGGTCGTTGTCGGAGGAAGAAAGAGCGGTGATGGAGTCTACGCCGCCCATGTGAACCAGCAGAAACTGGGCCCACAACATCAGAATATCATTGTTCAGTCCACCAGCGTTTTGGGTGGAAGGAGCCGGAAATTTCTGTTCCTCCGATGTCGACGTTTCGTTGACCGGGATCAATCCGAGTGCGAAGTATGAGCTCCAGTCGGAGACGAGGTAGGCTAGCCATATGAGGCATAGATACACTCTGTTCGACGTCCACTTCCGAAACGGCGCTGCAACCAACAGGAACGATTGAAGGAGGAAGCATAGGAGAACGAAGAATCTGAAATCGTATTTTTTGGTGAGGGATATTTCGTATGAGATGAAGTGCGTCAAGACACCCATTGTTCGTACATATGGTAAGCTTGATACTGGATTTATATATATTAAGAAGGAATAATAGCGATCATATTATATATGATTGAATGAAGGGTTACTATGTTGCACTTCTTTTAAATGAAATTTGTTATTATTGTTTATATTAAACACGTACGATAGAGGAAATATTGACGAATGAATTTTGTTCAAACCTGATTTGTTACGAACCTAAATTGTTCCAGGATATATACGTCTTACTTTTTTAACTATATTACATATTTGTTTAAACATAATTTGTTTAAGTATACACCTTATTTAAACCTGATTCGTTTAAAATCTAACCAAACCATTTGCAACAAATTTATATGGTATTTAGGCTGCATTAGTAAGACACAAACTTTTAAGCAAACGTGATTAAAAAGTAAAATTAGTGACCAACGTACTAGTAGGTCGGTGACCAACATATATATCAAATATTAATTAAATATAAATAAATATTATATTCAATTTTAGTCAAAATACAAAAAATGTTATACAAGTTATCAGTTTGTCGGTCTTTATTGATATGATTTGTTAATGAATATAGCAATAAGATTTAAATAGTTTTTGAAAATGACACTTTAGTAATGTATAGGGACTCAACCATAAAACTCAATTCTTAGAGCGTAACGTAAGTCATTTGTCTTCTACTTTAGTATGAATATATAACAATTAAAATTTAAAAAAATTTAGAAAACGACTTTAATATTCAATTCTTAGAGTGAAATATTGGTCGTTTGTCTTCTACTTTAGCACGTATATATACAGCAAAAGCAAGAATTGTATAGTACTAAAAACATCAAAGATCATTAAAGATTTTTAGATCGATATAACACTCATGCATGCATTGTTACTACTGATCTTCGTGTTTTGTTCTGCCAAATGTTACTACACTGATTGGCTAAAGTATGTGACATGGAAACATCAAAGTAACCCTATCTCCAAGAATCTGTTAAAGAAAAGACCACGTACCTGCAAGAATCTTGATTTACTCCACCGATGATACACAAATCAAAAGAAAAAAGAAAGATGCAGATGAGGTAAAGAAAATAAAATAAAAATTATTTTATTTCTGCCAACGCCTTTGCTTTTGTCACACTTCAAGTATCATATCGTTAGTAAAGGAAAAACTGACGCCTTTGCTTTTGTCACACTTTAACTCTCATCCTTCTGCTTTTACGATTGCAAACGAGACTTTGTTTTTGAGTGTGGATCCAAGGCCTTTCAAGTTCAAACCAATCCAAACAAACCAAAACATCAAGCGGAACTAGGTTCTCTTTTCAGGTGGAATTTACTGTATAATTTGGTCTATTCTTAGACCTCAATTTGATCAAAATATAAGGATAATAAACATCGATATTAAGATTGTTAATTAACTTGCACAAATCAAAAGAGCTACGTTTTTAAACAATTATAATTTAATCTTTTGTTGCTTTGCAACATCTCTACCAAATCCATATTTGCTTGTGGCGATTGAGTAATTGACCCTAGTCAACTTTTAAAACAACGTAAAACCTCAAATATTTGTTAAAGTTGTACACTTGTACACGCTATGATCTCCGTGATTTGCAGTATCATCTTTCAAGTTTGATGACGTTTTGAGTTGTTTGAGTAGGAGTGGGCATAGATTTGTAATTGACTTTCGATGACTCTACTTCGAGTTCAAATATAATGGATTTACGGTTGTTCTTCAAGCTTCCTACATGTTGCCTTCTTGTGATGACGGGCTATGTGCTCGTCGCTTTTCGTTCTTTTTTTTTTATTGTGGATCTTCGTGACGGTTGCTTAAAAGTTTTCTTCATCCATAGCAAGCTAAGAAACAACTTCTTTAATTTCACTAGAAAGTTTCTCGGTTTTCCGTTCTTTTTAGTTTCTGGTGTTTTGGTTAAAATTTCCATTATTAAAAAAAAAAAAAAAAAAAAGTGGTTTAGTGTGTTTCTTACTTTGTATGTTTTTATTATTGAGGGGTAGTTTGTGAGATATTCTCTAATTTATGGGTGGTTTTGTACAATTACTCTTATAACCAGCTTCTTTAATTTCACTAGAAAAATGCAGAAGAAACAGCAGCAAATCTCACCCCTAGCTAGCGGAGTAGCAGCCTACCACCTCCCATCACAAAATCTGTTTTGAATGAGAACCGAATCGATATGGACTTGATAGGGGTGTTCTTAAAACTACTCGAGCTCCAAAATTTCATAATCTTGAGCCTCATCCTCCAATGTTCCCTCGTCTTTCTAAGCCCCTTGAGGAAAAATATTTCGAGCCCAGCAGTAACAACATTTCTGTGGCTGGAATACACCGCCGCTAGCTTGTCGGCCGACTACGCGGTGGGTCTCATCAGCGTCAGCTCTTCCACCACACCATCTGTCAGTCACATCGTCTCGTTATGGGCCCCCTTCACCTTCTTACAGGTGGTGGGCCCCGATACCATAACCGCCTTCTCAATCGAAGAGACCAAATCTTCGTTCCGCACCAGCTTCCGCCTCTTACTGACAGGGATTGCCGTCAATCGCGCCATGATCACCTTGTTCCCAAAGAAGACGCTAGCTGTAGCGGCGATTTGCGTTGGCCTCGCTGGAGCCGCGAAATTCTACGAAACAATCCACTGTCTCTTTGTCGGCAACTTAACCCGATTCAGGACCTTCACCAAACCATTTCACTACCCTCATCAAGATGATCCCGATTTACCACCACTGCATCAAATACTTCCAAATGCGTCGGATCATAATTATAAGCTCACCGATGCAGACGTGGCCAGGGACTCTTTCGGCTTCTTTAAGACGTTCAAGGGAATTTTTGCTAATGTCGTCTTTACTCCTCAGCAATGCAGCTTCAGTCGCAGTTACTTCCTTGCAAGAGACGCCAAAGACGCGTTTGCTGTTGTCGAAACCGAGCTTAATTTCGCATATGATATCTTCTACACCAAGAAGATCGTGCTTACCTGGAGGCTCGGCCGGTATTTTCGCTTAATGACCATCGTCTTCGAATTCGTCGCTTTCTTCATCTGGGTTTCGGTGGACAAGCATGAATTTGGTACGAGTGATATTCGAATTACCTACATCCTATTCTTGTCTGCTCTCGTGTTAGAATTCATCTTTTTCTTCATCCATAAGCTTTCCAATTGGACCATTGGCAGTTTACTCCTTCGAAAGAAGACGTCTTTTTGGGTCAAATTAATTTCCTTGAAGAACAAGTTAGGGTTTGTGTCACGTAGATGGTCTGGTTCCGTGTCGCGGTACAGCCTCATCATGCGGTGTACCTCCAATTGTAGCTCAAAGGTTGACAAAGTGTTGAGCTGCTTGAAAATCAAAGATTTGGTCTATGGTTTTTGGAACATGTCTCCCATGAGATTCGATAGCAAGCTAAGAGATCTTCTCTTCAATGAGATCAAGTACCGATCTTTGAAAGCCGAGAATCTTGATGATGCGAAGCAAATGTCTTTCTCTAGAGGCGATTGGATCCTCCGCGATTACTACCACAACAATCCCTCGGTTTTGACATTTGCAGATGCATGGTTTGTGGAGTCTATGGAGTTTAACAAGATCGTTCTACTCTGGCATGTTGCTACCGAGCTTTGCTACTACGTGTATAATGATGGTGGTGATGATGAAGAGAAAGAGCGACGTAAGTATAGCAAAGTTATCTCAGACTACATGGCTTACATTCTCATCCGACAACCAACCATGTTGTCCAAAGTGGCGGGTGAAGTTAAGACAACATTCGAAAACACGTGCGATGAGGTGGCTAAAATGCTAACTATTGCTGATCTAGAGGGTTTGAAGGATAAGGTTGAGAAAGCATGTAGAATACTGATAATGGAAAATTCAGACGAGGTTGAGTTTGTTCCACAGAAGAAAGAGTCGTCGGTCCTTGAAGACGCTCGGAAGCTTTCAAAAGAGTTGAAAGCGTTGATGGATGAAGGGATTGATATGTGGGAAATGATGAGCAAAGTGTGGGTAGAGTTGATGTGCTACGCTGCGAGTAATTGCAAGGCAAGTGAACATGCAGGTCAACTGTGCAAAGGTGGACAACTTCTCACCATACTTTGGCTGCTAATGGCGCATTTAGGGTTAACTAATCGATTTGAGCTTCCAAACTGATGCAAATTACTAATTAGCTTGCTACCTTGTGTTTGTTAATCCAAGATAATTGAATTTCGTTTGTCTACGTTATTGTATGTTGTTTGGTCGGTCGTTTGTTTTTGAAATCTAAAGCCACATTACTAGTGCTAGGCTAGGGTTGTCCATCGTTCAATGCGTATGTTTTCAGGTTACGAGTCATTCATGCATATATTGCTGGAGTTTCTTTTTCTTAATTCAATGATAAATTAGATACTCGCTGAAATCCTCTGTTTTGCAAAATCATTGAAAAAAAAACAGAATTTAAAAAAAAGATGACACATTGATTTATAGTGGTTAATCTAATAAAAGCTATATCCATTTTTCATAGAGATTTTATTCAGAAATTTCTGAGTACAAATAAAAGGATATACAAATGATAACTACATTATCCTAAATTATAGATGATAACTAGGATATTCCAGATTTTCAAGTTAACAGATTGAAAGATGATTACATGATTTTCAAATGATAGGAGACTAAGGGAACCTACAATATATATAGGAACAACCCTATGTTTATACTTGAGCAGGTGTTTATACTTGGCAGGTTCAAACTTGACAAGTTTATACTTAAGGATGTTTAAACTTGACATGTTTATACTTGGAAGGTTTATATGACAAGTTTATACTTGGACGTCAAGTATAAGATTGGGCCAAACGAAAAAGGCTCAAACAAAAATAAGCCCAATTTAAGGCATATTCAATAAATCTCTATCTTGACTTGAATTCTCACAGATATACCAGATTGCATTAGTCAATGCTCAAATCCTCACATACATGTCCGATGCATTAGTCAATGCCCATACTAGATGCATTGATCAATGCACATATCAATGCCCATACTAGATGCATTAATCAATGTCCAAACCATATGCATTGATCAATGCCCAGACTAGCTCCTCTCTATCCAGATGTGCCCCTTGGGCACTCAACAACTTCTGACTTTTAACAAGTCCAAACAATGTTGGAACTTGTTGCGAGGTACCAACTTGGTGAGCATATCAGTAGGATTATCAACAGTTCCTACTTTCTTCACCTTGATCCTCTTCATAGCTTGTCAATGTTCTTTTCTTGGTTGCCCTATGAACCTATTGACGACACTAACAACTTGTGCCAGATCTGGTCTTGTACAGACCATATCATACATCAAACTCCCTATTGCACTAGCATAAGAGATTCACAACATATACTCCTCCTCATCCGACTGATGTAAAAACAAAGTGGTAAGATGGATGTTAGTAGCACTAGGCGGATCAATAGGTTTGGCCGATGATATTCCGAACCTTGACAACGCCTTTTAAATGTAGCATTTCTATGATAAGAAAAGCTTCTTATGATCCCCGTCTAGATTAAATCTCCATTCCTAAAATCTTCCGAGCTGCTCCCAAATCCCGCATCTCATCTCCCGTTACTACAAACTAATGTGCAACTTCAGACTCAGATACAACTTCTCTATAGGTGGATGGTTCATGAGTATCAACCTTTTCAACAACATGTGGAGCATAACCAACCATATCTTCAAAGTCATACCCTTGTTGAGGTCTTACTCCAACTCTTCTAGAGCGTCCCTCAGCTAAGCTCTAGTATATAGCTCTTGATGGTTGATCTTCCTTTGCTAGAGTTTGCATATCTCTTTCACCCATATGACCAAGTCTCATATTCCATAACTTAGTCATATCATCCTTGTGAATCTCTAAAGATGCAACAAAATCAGACCTAAAAACAGTAGAACCTTGCAAAAAAAAAATGCCCCTTTTGACACCTCTTAGAATAACATTTGAACCGTTATAGACATTATGAACTCCACCTTCACCTTTGAAACAAAACCCCTTACTATCCAGCGTACTCAGAGATATCAAATTCTTAGTAATAAGTGGAACATGTCTGACCTCGTTCAATGTACATAATCTTCCTTCACTTGTCATAATGTTAATCGAGCCAATTCCAACTGCCTTGTAGACATAACTGTTGGCCATAGAAATACTACCACTATCTATCTGCTTGTAAGTTTTGAACCGCTCTTTGTAAGGACACGTGTGATAGGAAGCTCCGAAATCAAGAACCCACATATCATCTTGATACGTGTGTCCACTAACAACTAAAGCTATATCCTCATCTGATTTAAAATCATCTTTTGCAACAGTTGTAGAACCAAAATCATGCAATTTCTTCTTCTTAGGACATTCGTTCTTCCTATGCTCTTTCTCCTTACAGTAGTTGCAGATGTCGTCAGTCTTAGGACCTTTTGAAGAAGACGGCTTATTGTCCTTCTTCCTTGATTTTCCTTGTCTCGTGCCTCCGCTTGTATATAGACTAGATGCATAACCATCCATACCTACACCACTTTCATTCACCTTGTGGCGTAGTTCTCTCGTATGAAGGGCAGACCTGACGTCTTTCAAAGTAGTAGTATCTTTTCAAACAACAAATGACTGAACAAAGTTTTCATATGATGACGGAAAAGATACAAACAAAATCAACGCAACATCCTCGTCGATCTCAATCCTTACATCAATATTACAGTTTAGTTGCGGTATCCTGATCCGAAACCTCACATAAGACATCATCTGCGAGACACAACATGATGATCAAATGCGTCTTATTCTCCTTAGTAGTCATCTCAACAGCATTGCCCTTTTCCTTATTGGATTCCTTCTTTGACAACAACCCCCATAAGCCTTGTTGTTTTAGCAATGCTCGCATCTTGATTTGCCACATACTGAAATTGTTCATCCATGTGAACTTGTCGATCGTCATGTTGAAAGAAGGTGTCTTTCTCCCAGATAACTAAAAAACCAAAAAACCCAAAGCTCTGATGCCAAATTATTATGCGGAATCACTGAGAAAGAACAAAATTTAACAAACAAGAAAGACGACACACACATGTTTATAGTGGTTCACCCAATAAAGGCTATCTCCACTTGCCAAAGAGATTTTATTGAGGAGTTTTAAAAATACAAATGAGAGGATAAATAGATGATAACTAGGTTATCCCATATTTTCAAGTTAACAAATTATCATATGATCAAATGATTTTCAAATAATATGAGACTAAGGGAACCCCACAATATAACCCTATGTTCATACTTGGGTAGATGTTTATACTTGACAGGTATAAACTTAGCCGGTTTATACTTAGAAGGTTTATATTTGACAGGTTTATACTTGGGCGCCAAGTATAAGACTAGGTAAAACAAAAAAAGGCCCAAACAGAAATAAGTCAAATTCAAGGCATATTCAAAACACTATAACATGAATTTATGGTATTTTTAATTCACGTCTACAAAAAATAGTTACTATTACTTGGGTTTTCGAATCATCATTGATTGTTCAGGGTTAAGGAAGACACTCTCACCCTGTTTATTTGCTAATAATCGAGATCCGGAGTAATATATTGATAATTGAATATAAATATATATAACATCTTTAATTGGGTTTTTTTTACTTTATAAAAAATCCCGCTTGTTAAAGAAATAATTAATCTTATATATATTATAGGAGTAGCACTCCTTGTCACGTGTCACGCAGAAAAATATTCATTGTCACGTGTCATTTTAGCATTTAACCACAACCCACCAAAATATTAATTAATTTTATTCATTACAAAATTATTTAACGAAATATTAAAATCAAATCTTAATTAAACTCATCCCTTCCAATCACCTTTTTTGTTACCTGAGATATGTATAACAGATTAGAATCACATCCATAACAAATTTTAGCAGTACAAAAAAAAGAAAATAATTAATTAAATCCACTTTTAACAATTAAATGTTACGGTTTCCATCCCTTCCAATCACCTTTTTTGTTACTTGAGATTGTGTTATTTCTTAAATTAATTTATATAAAATAATTAATTTAACACCATATGCTACCAATATACTATTTCTATTAATATATGAATCAGTATAATATGGGGATTATTAGTGTAACACCCCGAATCTGCAGGACTCGAGGCGCTACTGGGCTAGGATCTCACAATGGATCCTGACTCTAGCCTGACAACAAGTTCACTGGATTTTACAACAAGGCACAGATAGATTAAAACCAAAACATAAAACTGTAATATATAAATCAAAAGGTTTATACAAGGTACCGCTGAGTACAATCAAAACATATAACTGTACATAACACAAGGTCCCATATCCCACGTAATATCCTAGTGTACAGAGCCCTCAGCGGATCACCCACTTTGGATCACTCTGCAGCTCTCCTAACCTGCAAAGGATCTACAACACGGTATAAAACCGTTAGCTAACCATACACATATATATATAGATAATGCAAGAGCACAAACACACTTCAGGAATCATAACATATAAACATGTTGTCACACATTTACCCAGTTAATTATCTTTATAAAGTCCAACACTCAAATCGTATAAATAGATGTATATGAATATATGTAACACGAGGAATATATAATCCTCGCCTCTGGGTGCTCAAGCCAGCTGGAGTGGTGTCTGGTCACACCTCCCCGTGTACCCTAAGGGAGTGGAGAGTGCCCGAACCGTTTACCAGATCTGGACAACCACAGAGAACCGCCCAGACTCCCAGCGGGATGAAAGGGAAAGCTGTCACGGCCCTACAATGAGCAGTCACTAAACCATAGGTCGGTAATAATCAATATCGCATGCTATCAAACATAAATCAAACACCACTCATGCATACATCCAATATAAGGATGGTAGCTAAGCAAGTCCTATGGACTTACCTCAATCTCGGAATAACCTCAACCATGATCCACTCCAAACTGGAGGACATCACTGCCTAAAAACAAGGCATACAGAGATATCAAATCTCCTATCACACCAAGGGGTCACACCTAGACCCAAGGGATCCATAAGGATCATATCCGACTTATAAACCTCGATAATCTACTAAACCTCAAAGCCATAACCGGCATATAACTATATCATACTCATCAACATCCTATCCTCATACACATACCTAGCATGCTACTAATCCTCATACTAGGAAAGGAAAGGATCCATACTACTCTAGTAGATCTGGGACAAGACGCACCTGCGTGACAAGAGGGACGCAGGGGCGAAGCAAGGCAAACCGCAGGCGCGACGGCACACTGAAGCGGGAGCGGTGACCGTGGCCGCGGGGGAGGCAACTTTCGGGCGCGGGTGCGGTGACAAGGTACCGCAGGGGCGGTGTCTCACTAGCACGGGGGCGGCGACAGTGCAGAGCGTAACCTCCCGACTTCTCTTCCACTCTTCACGTGATCAAATCACCACTACAAAAAAAAAGGGATTTGCGACGGCGTCATGCCGTCACATATGAGGACTATGCCGTCGCCAAAGGCCTTTTGCAACGGAGTTGCAAAATGCCGTCACATAAGATATTTGCGACGGAAAATGCCGTCGTAAATATCTTATGCGACGGCAAAATGCCGTCGTAAATTGTCCTCATTGCCGTCGTCAGGATTATACTTTGCGACGGCAATGGCCGTCGCCAACTACCGTCACGGTGTCGTCAAGTTTCTCATGTGCGACGGCAAAGGCCGTCGCAAATATCTTATGTGACAGCAAAATGCCGTCTCCAATTATCCTCATTGTCATCGTCAGGATTCTATTTTTGCGACGGAAAAAACCGTCACAAAGTTTAAGACATTTGCAATCGCATAATGCAGGAACAAAAAGTAATATCTCGAGATTGTCTCTGTCAGTCCTTTTAAAGGTTACAATGGCATCAGAGCCGCCACATTGGATATTGTGAGTATTCAACTACGTACACTATTTTCACCAAATCTAATAAATTACTCAATAATGAACCAATAACGCACAATGAAATCAATCACATGCTAAACAATCAACTATATAATATAATATAAAAATTATATCACTTAATTTAAACTTTCTATAGTATAATATTAAAAAATAGTTTGTAAATCATAGTAAAACTAAGCGAACTAAATTGTATTTAAGAGTCTTCATTAGGATTTTCTTCTTGCACAATTTCTCTAGCAGTGGTCTCTTCTTGAACTTCATCTCTGATAGACTCATTTTGATGAGCACTCGTTGCACCCTAAAATATATGACATTAAAGAATGTGAGCCCTTCGTAAAATTTATTAAATGATAATTAGAATTTCACTAACATAAGTGCTAATAAATAACTTCAACCAACCTGTCCAAGTAAATTTGCACTTCTCCCAACATTGATCTCCAAATATGCTACACGAGCAAGTAAATTATCAAACTTACCCTCAAATTCCCGGGTGATGTCTTCTTTGACTTTTCGAGTAATGTCTTCATGGAGCTTTTGTGCGAAATCTGGAGTGCTACTAGGAGCAACTGGTTCAGATGAATACACTGAAGTACGAGAGACACCTAAACCATATGTCCGACAATAACCATGACCATCGGGTCCTATTATTGTATGGAAGATTTTGTCTCTCACAACTATAAGTTCACGTTGATCCTCAGGTTCCCGGCTTAAAGAGTTTTTCAAAGTCCTTCTACATGAGTTTTACATAAATTATCACACAACAAACATTACTTATATGATAATAACAATAGTTTTAAAGTACAAAGGGAATAAAATATAAACTTACAATGGTCTCAATAACATCATAGTCATTTTGGTTGCGTGACTTTATCCAAACACTCATTTTATCAGTACGCTGACCATCTTTTTTCATCTGCCAAATACAAAAACTAATTAGTAATACGATCAAGTAGTTAATTTAACAATAGGGGGGGATGTACATCTTTCTTTATTTCGGCAAATGACGTTCGGCCGATTTTATGAGGTGGTCCATGTTTCTCTCGGTTCATAGAGTTTCTCGTTGATATCGCCTACAAAAATCAACAATTAAAAGTAGCCAAAGTAAAACTTAAAATAATCAAACAAAAATATAAAAAAGATCATTATAATTATACCTTTGATTCAAGAGAGCGCCAATATGCAACAAGCACAGGCCATTGTTCTACTACAACTTTTGGAGGAACTATTGAATCCATTTCTTCGTCATTTTCCTGATCTACAAAATACTTGTTTTTTATTCTTGACTTGTGATTTTTTCACATTTGGTTGCACGTTCTTAAACACACATCTCTGAATTTTTCAGGAACATCCAACACATTTCTCTACAAGTTATAAAGAATAATAGCCAATCAATTATAGTCAATACAAAAAACATGCACAAAATATTTGATTTATTGCTAAATTATTACCTTAACCTCAATCCATATCCCCTCTTTGATTGACTCATCAACCGTCACCCAATCAATAAAAGTTAGTGGTACCCTATGACCATCACGCACCATTATACCTAATTGAGACTTCAATTGTTGTGCTCTTTCTCCGATAGCTTGGAAGTGAGAATCAAAAGATACTTGAATTTTAACTCCGGTGTTCCACTCTGGCACACCCTTACTGTGCCCTCTAGTTCTAGTCTCTTTAAGAGCGGGTTCAAACAAAATTTAAAATATTAAGATTGTAACAAGTATAAATAAAATAACATAATAAGATTGTAGAATTATAATAATACATACCTGCTTCTAGAGGAGATTGTTGTGTAAGAGATTCTTGAGATTGTGTAGGACGGGTCGGGGGAAGAGGACATGAAGGTGGAACATGTTGAGGTTGTGTCTCCGACTGTGACTGTGATGAACCATTGTGGGCATTACCAAAGTTACTTGAATTTAGAAAACTAGACATAGATCGCGGTCTTCCACGTCCAACGTCTACCTTCCTTCTCTTCATATTATCCTATAAATAGTGAATCTGCAATACTTACCAATGTTCAATTTTTAATTTGCAGAACAAAATCAAACCTTAGAACTTCATCCAAATCATCTAGAGTTAAACATATTCTAACATGCAAATTCTAAATTTAAATAAGTAAAATAGTTCATAATCCGACTCTAGTAAATTCATATTTTCTCAGTTATCATGTAGATCGAAAGTACTGGGTAAAAACCAAAAACTAAATTAAGTAAAATCCCAATAGTTGATTAAAAAAAAAACAAAGATCTCAAACATCTAAGCTATCAACCACATTATCACAAATATAATTGTTATCTAAATCAGCTTCATTATCCAACTCATTGTCACTAATTAGATTAGCTTCATCATCTAACTCATCCATACTCTCAGTGTGGACATGTGAATATTCCTGCAACATTGAGCCACTCTTGTCCTGAAGGATCTTTGTTATACCACACTTGTCGTGCTTGAGATGCCAATATAAAAGGTTCGTCATGAACCCGTTCATTTTGGTATAGCAATCTTCGGAAGTTGACAAAGGTGAAATTGAAGGGATCTTTCTTCACCCCGCTTGAAGGATGTGCCCACTCACACTTGAACAATACATACTTGATATCGTATGTGTACATAATCTTGATAATATCAGTCAATCTTCCATAATATGATACACAATCTCCTTCTAAAACCACACCACAATTTTGTCTGGTTCGTTTGTTGTCTAAACTTTTAACCCGAAAAAAGTAACCATTGGAAGTATACGAGGTCAATTTTGTTGCTGAAGGAGAAGGAGGGTTAGACAAAGCTACCATCTCTTCGGATAAGGACTCATCACCGGAATGTTGCAAACTTTGAATCTATAATGGAATATAGGTTAGTTTATTAGTTTCATATCTAAGTTAAAGGTGATATGTACATAAGTGAACTTAGTTTTTAAATAAACATGGATTGAATACTCACATGAGCCCTAAACCAGGTGGTAAACTCATTAAAATGGGTTTTCTTCACCAACTCTTCATTGACATTAGGGTTCGAAGTTGTTATGGTTCTTATATGTTCCCTGCACATATACATGTAGTGCACAAGTGAGGAAATTGTATGTTTAAGAACATGAAATTTTAGTACTTGAATACATTACCTTAGATATGGTGTGTGACCGCATTAGTATGGAACAACACCCATCGATGAATTTGTGACCGAGTTATTTCTGTCATAATAAATTTTTTCCCTTTTTGTCATCATCATCTTTTCTTCTTGGAGGTCTGTTTGACTTGCTCTCCACATCTTTGAGATACTGAGTGCAAAAATTTGTACATTCCTCCATCAAATACCCTTTTGCTATAGATGCTTCCGGACATGCATATTGTCTTACATATTTCTTCAAAGTAAACAAGAACCTCTCTACAGGGTACATCCAACAAAATTGCACAGCCCCCACCAATTAAAGCTTCTTCAGCTAGATGGATCGGCAAATGCACCATAATATCAAAAACGATGGTGGAAATATTTTCTCAAGGTCACATAGAGTTACAATTATGCTCGAATGTGCCAACTTCAAATCAACACATTATTGGTTTTCGAGCATAGCACTTTGAAAATTTTGCCTAGATCAATTAGCGTTGAAACAACATTCTTTGGTAAGGAACTCCTTACACATAATGGAATCAATTGTTGTAGAAGAATATGATAGTCATGACTTTTTAGCCCTCCAATAGACCGATCTTTCAAATTAACCCTTCGAGCAATATTAGAACAAGAACCATCTGGCATTCTTGACTCGGACAAGCCCAATAAAAACTTATCTTTTCCATCATTGTCCATCTCAAACTCAGCTCTCTCAAAATACTCGGCACCGGACTCTCTCACCTTCACATGAGTTTTTCCTAATTCCCAATTCTCCAAGGTCACGCCGAGAAGCTATATTATCCTTAGTTTTGCCTTTAACTCCCATTATCGTAGATATGACATTTTCGGCCACATTCTTCTCAACATGCATTGCATCTATACTATGTTGTAGCAGGTTGTCTACCCAATAAGGAAGCTCATAAAATATGCTTTTTTTCTTCCAATTGTGCTTCTTTTTCTTTACCGGACCTTTTCCACTTTCTCAGGTCCCATCTTATGTCTAATGATCATGTCTTCCTTTTTATACTGGGTAAGCACTCCATAAGACTGAAGTTGTGAGAGATATTGTGCTCCGGTCATTTGAGAAGGAGGTTCTTCAAAATCTCGTCCAGTGTGGAATGATTTTGCATCTCTACGGTACCGGTGATCATAAGGTGTGAACCTCCTACCCTTTGCATAGACCACTTGTGTCCATTTTTTAACCATGTTGACCCTGGACTCGTGTTGCATTTTGGACATCCATATTCACCTTTAGTACTCCATCCGATAAATTAGCATATGCAGGAAAATCATTAATTGTCCAAAGTAGTGCAGCACGCATTTGAAACATTTGATTCGTTGAAGCATCAAAGGTTTCTACCCTACTTCCCACAACTCTTTTAGTTCTTCAATCAGTGGCTCCAAATACACATCTATCTTATCACCCAAGACCTTTTGGTCCATCAATAAGCACTGAAAGATATATATATGGTTGCTTCAAGATAAACATAGGGGGCAAGTTGTATGGAATAATTTAAAATGGGCCAAGTACTATGGTTTAGGTTTTGTGTCCGAAATGGATTAAATCCATCGGAGGCAATTCCTAGTCGTACATTCTTATATCAGCTACAAAACTAGGATGCTTAGTAGATGCTTCAAGCAGGAGAGTCGGCAGGATGCCTAAACAGTGAGAGTCGGCAGGATGCCTAAACACTCCGTCATCCACACGCTTCTCACCATGCCATTTCATGAGATCCGCCGACCGTTTTGTTGGCAAAAAGCCTCTGCAATCTTGGTATCAACGGAAAGTATCTAGCTTGCTTTGCTGCTCTTCGTGTCCCGGACTCATTAGAACTTCCACCAGTTTCTCTCCATCGAGATGCATTGCATATCAACACTCATCAAGGCTTTCATTTTCATTTCTAAATAGCATACAATTATTAGGACATGCATCCACTGTTTTAAAGTCAAATCCCAAATCGTGGACTAACTTCTCAGCTTGATAATAAGATTTTGGAAGATTGACACCTTCAGGCATAACCTCGCTAAATATATCCAACAACTCTTTAAAAGAGTTGTCAGTCCATCCATGTAAGCTTTTTGCTTGTAAAAGGCGTACACAAAACAGGCAGTGTGTGCAATGTGTTTTTGGAACCAGGATACAAAGGTAAGTTTGCATTTGCATCAATTTCAAAAACTCTTTCGTAGACTTGGTTGGCCTGGCGTAACATGTTCACTTTCAGTAACATCATTCTCTCTTTCAGTTGGTACATTAGGATTTCCTATAGCATCTTCGACTAATCTAGACATCTCTACATCCATGTATCCCTCTTTTTCAGGTAGGACATCATCTACTTGCACCGGTTCCTCAAAATGATCAACCATTTCACCATGTCTTGTCCATACCTTATAACGCACCAAAATCCGTTATTTTGAAGATGATCCCTTACAATTGATCTTCCAAATAAGAGTCTATTTTTACATTTTCTACAGGGCAATATATGGTAGAACTAACATCCTTGTTTGCATATGCAAATTCTAAAAACTCATCTAACTTGGCAAAATATGGAACAGAACATCTCGTTCCCCAATCAATCCATGATTTGTCTAAAGGCATTGTGAATTTGATTACACTAATATATATATATATACAATAAGTTAAACAAAAGATTCATGGATAAAGATATAATATATCAAGTTCTAATATGAAAAACAACTCCAATAAGTAGACACATTTAAATATAGCTTGAGCATCAAAAGCATGCATCATCGATTCTTAAGTTAAAGCAACATTAAATAAAACTATTACTCTAAATTAGAAAGTTTTAAGTATAAATAAATTGAAACAAGTTCAATTTGGCTAAAGGGTACTACATCGTACTAATATAATATAGGCATCAAAAGACATGATAATAACAAAAAAAAGCATTAATCTTCCTACTTATTTATACCACAAAATACCATTGTAATAGATAGCTCAGTGTAGCTCAAATTCTACAACACATAATTATATTCTGAATGTGTCTCTTCTATAACAGTTTCTACCTTGCACTCTAATTATGACTATTATATTTACATGGCAATGAGAATGAAATTCATCCATTAATGTGGTCATCCATAGCATAGGGAGGAGCTTACATACTATTTTGTAAGGATTGGTACAAACTATTTTTTATTATTCGTAGTGTTTATAAATTAATTAATTAAATAAATCTGTTCAAAACCCAAAGAATAAAACCTAGAGAATGGAACCAGAAATCAGACAAATTGTTCAACCAACAGATTCAACAATGATAACTTTAACAAAACCCAACGAACAAAACCTAGAGAATGAAACCAGAAATCAATTCCTAACAAGTCAACAAAAAGATTCAAGAGAACAAACCTAGAGAATTAAACCAAAAATCAAACAAAAACTTAAGAAGAGAAAGGCAGTAGTTTTAATCAATACTAAAGAAGAGAAGAGGAGGCCGAAGGTTTATAATTGATGTCGTACATACCTGTAATCAATATTTAAGAAGAGAAGGCTGAAGCTTTAGTCGATACTCAAGAAGAGAGAGGCGCGCGGCAATTGATACTAAGCAAAAGAAATTGTGAGGACCCCTTATCGCTTTGCCAAAACTGAGAAAAGAAACCGCAGCAATCGAATATTGTGAAGAGAGAAAGGCGGAAGAAAGGTTTAATCGTGTAACCTAGATATTTGTGTATTATGTATTTTTTTTTTTGTTATACTAGGATATTAGGATAATTTATAAGGAAAGATTTAGCCTTATTTGAAAATCGCAAGAACTTCCTTATCTTTTTGTTTTGAAACTTTAATCTTATAACATAATACAATTTTTTTTTATCATATAAGTCCGTTTAGCCAAATAATATTGACTTATTATGATTATATTTGGACTAATTGATAAGATAATTAGGCAATAAAAAATTCACTTAGGTCAAACCATAAATGTTGAAACATGAGGGAAAGCATTTATTCTCTTCTCCTACTTATCTACTCAATAAAATGATAACAAGCTACTAGCTTCCCTAACAAATAAATAAATAAATATACTTCAGCCATAACATTTAATTACTCACATAGTTAATATGAAAAACATCATAGATGATAAGCCGTAAGAAAATCAACATATAATAGTGACTATAATGGGGGAGTCAAGATTGCATGACAGGAAAAGAAGAAAGGGGAACTTCTTAAGAAAGATCAGACATACCAAAAGAAGAGCTACAGAAGTGCAGATTTCATAAGATTTGGATATTAATTAAAGTCTTCAACTATATCTTGTTAGTAACCTCCAAGAAATCAATCACATGAAAACATATCTATTAAACACAAAATATACACCTGTGAAGAGTTTAGAAGATATTGGAACACTATCCAAAACACATCAGCCTTCTCTGTCATATACAGTCTGGTTCTATGATGATCGGCTTTGCCCTTTGGAACCTACAAAAATGACATCCACCTTATAACTGTCAAAGCCTCCAGTACAAATCACGTCCACTAATAGAATATCAAACGTTTACAAAAAAAAACAGTATAAGTGACAAAGGGATTACTCTTTCTATCCAATGTTGCTAGTGTGATCAATGAAGATAAGATCCTGCGGCAAATAAGCAAATGTATGCAGCAGATCTAGACACGGAAGAAACAAATATCCATAAATATCATACCGATTAGAACTGCCAGAAAAATCAACCATAAATCAATCCAACTTCTAGATTCAAAAAGCCAATTTGACAAAGTAGACATATCTATACGAAAATAGACATACTTAGCATAATAATCACATAATCAATCGACGAAAAGAGCAGGAACTTACCATCTTGAGTAACAAGGAGATAATCAGAGGCACTAAGATTAAAAACCAATCCCATTCTCCACCCTCCTTCAACAAGATATCAGCAGTAGGACTTCTATAAGTCACCAAATTCGCCTTAGTAATCATCCTCATGTTTTGAAACTTTACAAAAACCGGATGATTCCTCACTAAATTCAGCAAATCAAGCATCTCCTCGACCTAAGACGCCAAATCCAAGTGCACAATATACTGATTCTAGGGATGGATAAGCGCAAGAAGAGTCTGCCTAAGAGTACTTCCATCACCGACAAAGCCGGAAAACAAGTAAGCAAGGTGAGGCGGCGGAGGAAGGTTAGAGACAGGAACAAGTCGGAGCTTAAATTCAACGAAAACGGAGGATACGGCGGTGTAAGAGTGGTAGAAGTTAAGAGAAATGATTAGAGAGCTAGTTGGGGAAGTTAGGGTTTTAAGAAAGAGGAGAAAAAGAAAAACAATAGACTCAGTAGCAAGAGGGAAGATCCATCGTTTTTCCATTATCGAATTTGGGTGTCGGAAATTCGCATAATAGTTACGAAGCTTCTTCATCTCCTCCTCTGTTATCAAATCCGATTCCAAAAAATCAACGCACTAATCAGACGAAATCCATGAAAGAAGTTGCAGAGATTGAAGGATAGAAGATGGTGGGGTGTGGGTAGAAGAGCGATAAAATCTGCTGCTCTAAATGCTGCTGTCTATATTTTTTTTCTTTTTCTAAATTTTATTTTTTAAAAAGAAATCGTGTTATTTTAAATAAAATATGGTGTATGTATATTATATTGTAATGATAAAATGTTGCTGTGTCTATGTTGGCTTGAAAATGGTGTTAATAATTTGGTAAGGGTTTGGATCAGTGGATTTTTATTTTTTTAATTAATTGTTCATCTAATTATATATTTCACCATCATGTTATTTTAAATAAAATATGGTGTATGTATATTATATTGTAATGATAAAATGTTGGCATATGGTATATTATGTATGATTAATATATAAAAATATTAAATATTATATATTTTAGTTAGATTTTATATTTTGTAACGTATTATACAATATTGTACTTTTAAAATAACATTATGAAATATTAATATAAAACATAAAAATAATATTTATTAATACTATTAATATAGAATCTATCAATACTTTTAATAAGATATAATAAATTTTATGCATTTAAAGTAGTTCTTATACGCATTTACTCTTTGGTGGTGTCCACTATATTAAATAAAAAATAAAACTCTTCTTCTACGGATTTTGAATAATATTAATGTTGACTTGTTAATTAATCAAATCAGGGGAACTTCGTCCAACTTGACCCTTGTGATATGATAGGCATGAAGCTTGCGGGATCCTCTTAGCCGGAAAGACGGATGACCTCGCCATCCGAGATCATATCACTCTGTCCTTACGAAGTATGAAATTCAAGCCATCAACACTAACAATGTTTGAGAAGAAAAGGTACATTTTATTGAGAGAAGTGAAATGTACATTTTCATATAAAAGTATGATTTTGTTATTAACAATTGTGGAGGAACATGCGTAATATCACAAAACCTGATTTTCTACTCTTATAACACTTGAAAAGTGATTCTACTTTCATTAATCTTACGACATATCTATGCCTCTACAAAAAAAAGTTTTTAAAACAAGATTCATACCAAGTTAAAACTGATTCTACTCTCATAAAATAATTGAGGCCCAAATATGATAAATTACAATATCATAAACATCCCAAAGATCAATATCTTTCAATTTATTTCAAGTATCCTAAGATTTTAACTTAATTATTAACTTTCTAAACTTTAACCAAATTCCACAATATAACTCATTTATTGAAAAGTGAGGAGATTAATTCTACATAAATACCTCTCATTTAAATAAGGAGTGGGCTCTATTTGAAACTCCACAATCCTTCAAAAAGTTGTAGCAAAAAATGTAATCTAACTAAATCAAATACTCAATCAAAACTAAGGGAATCAATTTTGTAACATGACATGATAAATTACATAAAAAGAAAGAGAAGAAGAATATTAGGAGAGACAAGCGTGCTTAAATAAGTTATGGTTGGAAAGAAAGTTTTAAAATTTTATTTTATTTACATCGGCAATTCATCGTCATCGCAAACACCATTAATATTAGTTTCGCAAACAGTACATCAACAACGACATCACTAAGTAACAAAAACACAATTTTGTGACGGAACAATTGCCGTCGTAAGGAAAACATACATTTTATGACGGTCTAAATTGCCGTTGTTGCCGTCGCAAAAGATGTAGTTTTTGCGACGTGAAGACTTGCCGTAACAAAAATTGCACGCCTTTTGGAATGACATCAATTGCCGTCGTTGTGCCGTCACAAACGTGGTGTTTTTTTGCAACGGGAAGACTCTCCGTCACAAAAACGGCAGACCTTTTGCAACGGCCTCAATTGCCGTCATTTGACCGTCACAAACGTGGCTTTTTTGGCGACTAGAAGAATTGCCGTCACAAAAACGGCAGACCTTTTGCAATGGCATCACATGCCGTCGCAATAAATGCGTAAATAGTGACGGCTAGTGCTGCCGTCGCAAAAATATATAACAATAGCAACGGGAAGGGCGCCGTCGCTATGCCGTCGCAAAAAAACAACTACTAGCAACGGCAAACAATTGCAATCGCTAAAGTTCATCGGAAATCTTCTTCTTTTTTGTAGTGCACGTCTTCTCCATTTCATATCCAAACACATACATATACATACATATTCTAACATCAATATACATCCAATCACATCTACTCCTAAGCTAGGGAAGAGGAATCAAGAAAGAAGGAATGAAGAAGAAGCAAGGAGCTTGCCTACTATTGTGACCTAAGCAAGGAAATGATCACAAAACACCCTCTCAACTGGCTCCCAAGCTCAGCAACAATGCGCAACATCAACCTCCACCAAAGCCACACAAAACCTCTTCCAAACCAAGAAGAATTCAAGCACAAGATCAAGGAGAAAGAAGGAGGCAAGAAGGACGTGAGAAAGCTGGAATGAAGAACCCTTGCTCAGCAAGCCAAGGGAAAGGCTAAGAAGGAAGGAAGGAAAGAGAGTAAAGCACGGGTCAAGAGTCAACAAAGTCAGCTGCAGCCGCAGGAAACCGCAGGGGCGGATATCCTGGCCGCAGGGGCGGAACACAGGCTCAGCCGCAGGGGCAGCTCCACGAACCCGCAGGGGTGGCTAAGTCCTATCTTGGCTCTAAAGGCTAAGGCTCTTACAATTAGACATACCGGCGAAAATCACTATTTGTCACCGTAACTACGCACTTCGCGTGCGTAGTTGACTGGTTTACAACTACGCATATGGGGTGCGTAGTTGGAGTCAACTACGCATATGGGGTGCGTAGTTAGAGCCAACTACGCATATGGGGTGCGTAGTTAGAGTCCAAGAAAAAATAAAGAAAAATTGAAAAATTGAACCACGCACTTGGCGTGCGTAGTAGAAGTAAGCAAAAAAAACAAATTTTTTTTAAAAAAAATATTAACTATTACTACGCACCTCAAGTGCGTAGTTACGGTGTTAAATAGCAATTTTCACCGGTACGTTTAGAAAGAGAAAAATGAATAATATGAATTATTATACGGTTAGATATTTTATTAATGTATTATATAATATTATAGGTAAAGTGTACAAATATTTATTGCTTATTATCTGAAAAAAAATAGTTTATATATAATCCCTTAAATAAATATAATAACAAATAATATTTTTATCAAAATCTCGTGCAAGGTACGGGTAATACACTAGTTTTAAATTAGTTTAGTAATCATATGAACCAAAATAGACCTAACAATATATATGGGCTAAACTAATTAAAAGAAAGACTAAATAAAATATGGGCTTAAAACATGAAGAGACCAAATAAAAATAAGACTCAATTGTCTTCTAACAAAAACTTTATTTCGAGCTTAAATAACATTTTCATTTAACTCCACGTGGATTGGAGTTAATCTTAGAATGGACTTGACTAAAAGGTTCGAATAACCTTGTAGGGTTGGACGACTCATAAGAGTTGGAATGGACTCATCCTTTTCTCATTTTCCTCCGTTGAGTGATTTTCACTCCTCTTTTCCTAGCTTAGTTGAATACAATTTTTTCACCATACTAATATACCTATTAAATCAAAATCAATGGACTTGACTCCACAGTGTCATTTTCAGGAGGACTTCATGTTCGTGTTTTGATTTTTGAGGCACTCAAATATTCGCTTCTTATCTTGTTTTCCTTAAATGGCTTTGGTCGTTTTGTCGGTCTCAAATCGCCTTAATTGTCTAGTGTCTCAAACTCATTTTTTTGAGGAAAAAAAAAACTAAAAATTGGGTTGGTTTGAAATCAAGATATTTGGGTCCCTTGGATCAGATCGGGTGGCATTTTTAAAATTTGAGGTGTGTGTTTTAAATTTGGGCCAAGAATTGTGTGCACCCAACGGACCTGATTTAGATAATCTACTATATAATACTAAACCAGAAGTAATTATGTCCAGTTGTCGTTCCCTCATTAAGCCACATCGGATTTTGCCACATGGCATCCCCACGTTAAGCCACATCATATTTTGCCATGTGTCGTCTTTAGGTTGTGTCACATCATTCTTTGACTTATTTTATTTATTTTATTTACAGAGATGATGATAAAGTTGTTGTCATTTATAAAAAGAGATTGATCTTATGCTATTTTTATACCAATTAAAACTATATATGAATTATTGGTTTTAATAATTTCCTTTTTAAAACAACCATTTTACAACATGTAATCTTAATATTATGGAATATGATTTTAACCTTTTTTCACTTAATTAAAATTATTAAAATATAAAATAGTATTAATTTACATAGTAGAAATAATTTTATATTTTCTACTAAATTGAATAAATATATAAGACTTTAACTTTGTTGTATAAAATAATATATAGAAAATTATTTTGTTCAATCCTACTATATGTTATATTTTATTATATAAATACAAATTTTAAATCTTTATATAGATTTTTTAAATATTTATTTAAATAACTACAAAACTAAAAAGTATAAAACATGAAGTGTATATGGATTACAAGTATCGATTCTACATTAGAATTATTATAGTCATTTGTTTCTAATGATTGAGAAATTCCGCTGACTTTAAATTATTTTTATTTCACGTTACAAGATTTTAACACATAATACTAAAACAAAAGTATATAAAACCACGTGTCATCGTCACATTAAGCAACACTGAATTTTTTCACATGTCATAATTACATTAAGCCACTTAGGATTTTGCCACATGTCAATACCATATTAAGATATAAGAAATAAAATATTTCAATAGACTAATTCTATGTATATCATGCAAAAATTTTGTCATTTATTTCTATAAGAAAATTATAAAATATATATTTTAGCAATTGTAATATATTATGATTAAAATATATAATATTCTTATAATAAAATTATGTATTTTTTTAAAAAATAATATTTGATTTTTGACTTACCTATACAGTTATTATACTTATTTTTTTAATTTATGAATAAATTTTGTGCCGTCCCGTACAAGGCACAGGTATTATGCTAGTAATTACTCTACAAATACTAGACACCATAAAGGAAAGTCTAGAATTTGCTAGAAACATCATGGATGTGTCACATTGCAGCTTTTAAAAGTATCTGACAAAATTAACCCTCCCCATCATTATGAAAGGATCGATATCTAACAAATATCGCCTAAATACTTACGTTGCTTCCCTTCGCTGTCTCGACAGACCCACATTCGTACCTTATATACTGCTGCTTCTTCTTCCTCTTCTTGTTCTTGGCAAGAATAGGTACAATCTCTTTTTGGAGTTGGATTTGCGCAGACGATGCCGCCATGAATGCTTCTTCATCAAACATGGATATGAATATGATGGAAGCTGAGCCCTCCAACCCCTCCGTCGCCACGTTACCCCTCCAAGACGATGTTTCTAGAGGTCTTCTAGCGGTGGCTCGCCAATTCGTCGATCAGGGAAAGCCTTCTCAGGCCCTTCAAACGGTAGTCTTGAGATTCCTCTTTCTTCGCCTTCTTTACTCTTTCATTTTTCTCTTTTTCTTTAAATTCGTCTGTCTGATTTCCATCTTCTGATGCTTGATGTATATGAATTTCAACTTCTTTATTTTGAATTGGAAATTAGGTGTAGGCGAAGTCAGGAAGGTTCCTAGTGTCATCAATGATCTATTTGGATACATTATCCTCTTTATATCGAAAGGATGGTGTTTTCCCTAAATTACTTTTTCTATAGGGTTCGTCAATTCACGCAGTACCAGTCTACCAGACAAGCACTGTAACTTTAACCTAATTTAAGCAAAATGTGAACTATAATCTGAATATGCATATTCATTCTTCAATGAAAAAGTTATTGCCGTTTACTGCAAACAGGTAGTGATGGCGATGAAAACGAGGGGTGGTGATGGAGCTGTTATTCAGATACTGCAGCGTGCTCGTGAACTGTACAGGAACAAACTGCAAGTTAGCTCTCAAGCTGATGAGTTGGCTTCTCTGTTTGCCGAGTGTGCAATTGCAGAAGCTCAACCTGAAAGAGCTGAACCATCCCGTCTACCAGCTCAACCAACGATTTCGGGTTCACAGATGGAAACCGATGCCTACAAGGCGTCCATTTTGGCTGAGACTGGTAGGAAGCAGATCATGTTAGATGCCTTTAGTGATGGAAGCAGCTTCATCTGTTTGCAGTGTGGTGGTCTTGTTGGTGTAGACCGTAAGGACGAACATTATGCTTACTGGTGTCAGTTCTGATTCTTCTTCAGAACTCGCACATATTTGGCTTGCATCTCTTTCAAAGAGGCTATCTAGATACATACATAAATGAGATTGGGGTTTTTTACTGTTTGAGTGTCTGTTGTAAAATTAGAATATTAAAGCTTCTTGAATCGGATGAATAATTTCACTCTTGAAGGACAACTTCAATAAGAGCTGCTCAAATTGCCCATGGAATGTCAAATCAAAGTAAAAATCAAAGTAACGTTGAAACACTTTCTGAAACACATCGAAGGTGTGAGACACAAGGCAACAAGGAAATCTTAAAAGCAAACCCTTCAACATGCAAGTCAATATTCACTGCAATTAATTAGTATTGTTCTTACATACAGACACCACACAGAATGGCAGTCTAATATACCAGAATAATAAATTCAATACACAAAAGCTAAGTCCTGATCTATAAACAGCAAATTCTTTTTTTTTTTCCTTAACAAACAACAGATTTTCATAAAACCAGCAAAAAAGGGGAAAAGAATAAACATATGTGACACACTAAGTGTGCATCTAAATTGCTTCCCTCACAGTGGTAGTTATTCACAACATGGTGTTAGATGAACTAATCTGTGGAATTCTCCTATTATGAGAAAAACGATCCGGAGCACCACTGAGACACCTTACGAGATGTCCTTTATACCGAAACAACATCGATGTATCTAATCTTCCAAAACATGTAAACTCGTGAGAAGTTGACCCACATATGTATCTCCTCATTTGCATTTTTGATTTTTCAATCTGAAAGAATCAACAAATTGAGTAAAGCAATTATGCAATGTCAGGTTGTATTTCAAATCCAACGAGGTAAGATGAACTGACCTGCATGCTTTTCTTCTTTTCCAATCCCTAGTGATACGTGGGATGCCAAACGAGAATGTACAGAGAAGAGAAAAACAACCGAACAATGCGACAGGTACTTTTACATCATATCAGTCAATGCATGAGTTCGGGGCTTTGGTCTCATGGCTGTCTCATCACAGTGCTTAATCCACTCTGAGAGTCTCCATGGCTTCTGCCACTTCCACTTGAACTGTACTAACCACTGGTGATGGCTTCTCTTCCATCTCCATAGCTTCCCTGCATTTCCCCCAACAGCTGCTAATTTTTTCATGGATACTTCCCCAAGCGGTACCAACTACAAAAAACAAAAGCAACAAACTGTTAACCCAAAATGAAACAAGATGAGAATTAGCTTCAAACAAATAAAGAATAAGAGCATACACCTTTCTCGAGTCGATAAATCCTGCCGATTCCCTAACAGAACCATTTGCAACACCTGGAGTATATTTCAACTGTTTATGCACTGGTGTGGATATTGGGGACAGTGGATCACTCGCATCGTCTGCTAAATGTTTCAGTGATCCTTGAGAATTAGCCTGCAGGGTATTGTAAACAAAACCTCATGAGAGACTGAACAGGGACAAGCTAAACTACAGGTAGATTAATCATGTCTGAGAAAAGATTGATTGCATTTTCAGGTCACATCATATATGTGGGTTATGCTAGTTTAAGGATAACACTCTCCAACATTGAACACACTTGTTACACCCGGGATTCAGGTAGAAAGAAAAAAAGGATTGGCGTAAAATGTAACAGACCTGCACATAAAACTCGATTGTTGGCTGCAAATGAGAAATAAATTGCATGTCCAACCCAACCAATATCTGGGCTAAACATGGATTTGTTTAGCTCTAAATCCTATAACGTGTATGACATATGCGACTTTATATAATTTCTACAATGTTGTGTCATGCTGGAAAAAAAATGTTAAAAGCAAGACAACTAACCAAAGGTAATGTGGTAAGAGCAATAGCAACATCCTGCTCCCTCACTTTCAGCTCCTTCTCAACTTCCTTTCTTCGTGATTCACTTTGGCGTAGTAAACCAACAAGTTCTCTCATTTGCTCTTTGATTTCCTTGCTCTCTTTTTCATTCTCATACAACTGACACCTGCACAGTTAAAAGTTCATTACTACCTTAATTGTCAAAAGTAAAAATCTAGTTGAAAACAACCGTGCTTGGTTCATAGAAAGGGGAAACATGAAAGGTCAGACCAGCCATGTCTTATTTAGTCACCTTGCTTCAGCAAGAGAATTAAACATATACTGCAGCAAGCTCCGGGCATCTCCCATTGACCTTAATTGGTTCCATCGCCCACGACTACTAAAGGCACGCTCCCGCTCTTCAGCTTCTGAAAGCTGTGACGCCATTGCAACAAGTGAATTCGAAGATATGCTGAGCATGTTTTCAAGAGAAGCTATTCTTGCCATTCTTGAACTTGATGGCATTGAGGACAATCTGTTGACGAATAAATATTGTAGGCATCAAAATAAATTGGAATGATCGAAATTACTCCCTTCATAGAACAAAATCCAATATATATGAGACTATAGATCAAAATAAAACTGTTCTTGATGTATAAAACAATAATTGTGTACCTTGAAAAACCATTCTTCCCTTTTGGAGGAGTAAGTCCCTTTGAAACAAGCTCTTCCACTTGCTTCAACACAGCCAATTCTTCTCCCAGTGCAGCACGACTGCACAAGTGCAAGTTGGGTTTTATCAAAATGATAGGATACAATCAATGACTGGACGCTTCATTTCGAAATTTGAAAGGATACATACACTTGGGTTTGCTTTTCATACTCAGAGCGGACTTCATGAACATTGACCGTAACTTCGAGCTCATGGTCAAGCCACCGTTGCAAGGATTTCTCATTGGTCTACACATGCACGTTTAGCAGTTTAATGAATCAAGTGCAAGATATCGAGAACAAGAAGGTAAGATAGATGTAGTACTTACCTGCCCATTTGTTCCATTACCGTTCGCAGTAACTGGATGAAAAAGTGTAACATCAGCACAGAAAGTTAGAAGCAACACAATCATTTTCACACTAACACCTAGCAGCCATGGAAGATTATCATCTTGGAAATGTACTTTGTCAAAATAACTTTGTACTGCTTTATTTTGTGTTACGTCAAACATATTATGCTCTTGTATGATATTTGAGCTGCAAAAACATATACCTGAGCTATCTCGAGTTGAAGATTTACGAGCTTCTAGCAGCTCCTTTAATCTCTTGGTGGCCATTGCAGCTTCTTCTGTTTTCCTCTGAAGAACCTGATAAAAAGGCCAAAAGAATATTAGTCTTACTCTTCAACAATCATGGATCATATGGAGTATTAGAATTCTGATGCATAATTCATGCAAGACATCTATACGGAGTTACTGATCCATCAAAAAATTATAAAACATGCTAGTTAGAAGCTGAACACTGACAACTTTCAACTTCTAATAAGATCTGTCTTTTCTCCCGTGGCTTTATGTTCATCTTCAAGTAATAAGAAGGAAAAAAAGATGCGAGAGCAGCATAAAATTCTTACCAGTTTTTGGCGCTGGTTCAAAGCCATAAGTTTATGCCTTTCAAACTCATTCCTCCTCCCCTCTTTCCGTAGCTACAGAAACCCATTTGCGATTAAGTTGAAAACAGTTGGTTCTATTTTGAAATTAATATAGTAAACTATCTGCTGTTTATTTCGCACTCTTAGTTTTTTTTTCCCAATAAGGCCATGAAAAGAAAATCATTTAAACCTGCAAAAGTTCTTTCTCCCTAGAGGCTTTCCATAGTCGAAATTGCTCTCCTTCTTGTTTGATTTTGTGTTGCAATTGAACCTGAAGTGTACAACGGAACTACTCGTAAAATCCACAAATAAGCTACAAGTTTGTTTTAAATGTGGAGGAACACCAAACCTTTTGTGCCTTGATAAATTGTATTTCTTCTTGCAAGCGCTTTGCTGCTTCCTCACTTTTCTGTTTCTGCTTCAACAAGTGAACCTGGTTCTCTTGTTTCTTCTTAAGATCCATAATCTGCGTATTGTACAGCATTAGAAACATTTGAAACTCTCGTGTCTGAATTGTGTTCCTTTGAATATTTTACAAGTGATCAGTGATAGAATTACCTGTGCTTCAAGTGCTTTCAGTTTCTGAGAATGAACATCTTGCAATTTCTGTGCTTGTTGTCTATCAGAGGAGGCAGCAAGGTTCTCAACCTCGGTCAACAAGCTGTCCCTCTCTTGCTGGGATTGTGGACATCAGAGTTTTTAAGTTGACGATTCGTGTATATTTCGTATCATATATGTTGGACTTAAAAAAATTTGTGGCCAACCTGTACAACTCTTTTTTCATCCTCAAGTTCCGTAATTTTCTTTCCAAAGTGCTGCTTAAGTGTCTCAGTATCAGCTACCTCAAAGAGTTTCATCTCAGACTGCAGATAACGAAAATAAAACATTGAGATATTAAAAGACAGTATCTCCCACATTTATGCTATAGCCCGTGACTGAACAGTTTTTAATGAGCATACCTCCTTCTGTTCAAGGCGCTTATTCAGCTCATTCAATTCTCTATCCATATTATTCTGGAGAACCTTATGCTCCCATTCCTTGGCAGATTCTTCATCAATCTCTCTAGAGTCATCTGCTACATATATGCAAATCAATACATCCATAAACCTGGTTTGCACACATGAACAGAGAACTTGAATATCCAAATATGTAAGCAAATACCCATCACAACTTCACCCATTTGAAAGTCTGGAGATTCCATGCTCTGCAAACCTCTTTTAACCCCATCAGTTCTCATCAAACATGAGTCATCATCCTGGAAAGAAGAAACTAGAATTATTAACGGAAGGAAAAAAAAACTTAAAACATATAAGATATCTGGGGATTTAGCGCATTACTAACAAGTAATGAAGTAAAATTCCAAATTATCTTCACCTCACCTGAGTGTATGCATCACGGTCATCCGGATTAGTACATTTACTTCGATAATAAGTGAGCTGACGATGAAGATTCTCGTTAGCTGCTTCAAGACTTGCAATCTTGTTCTTCAAACCCTGATGTAATGTACTCTTTCTTTCAGCAAGATAGTTGAAATATTTGACAACGAGAAATCAGTAGATAGTCCCTCTAGAATACCTGCATCTCATCTGATAAAGCACCTCCTCCTCTGGCACAAAGCTCTGCTTGCAAGTACTCAAGTTGCTGTCGCATTTTAATCATTTCACTAGATACAGGATCTCTATTAACCTATTCAACAAATAGAAAGCTTCAATGAAGGACACACCCAGATAAGAAAATTATGGTTCATATTTATCAAGGACTTCTAGATTAGTGTATTTTATTCATTTCAAAAATTACTGAATCTTTTTTTTATCACAATCGACGAACTAAGAAGAAATCTTGCACGAGGGATGCTCTTCTACCTGAACAGAGCTCTTTTAATATTAAGTGAAACGGAAAGAGAAAAGAATTACAGAACAACTTACGACAGGTTTATTCCGAATGTTGCGTGCGCGATTTGCATACTTAAGTGTGTTGAGAGTTTCCTCAGCATTTATATCGGCTGGACTGATGCAAGCTGGAATAAAAGCAACCAATTAATGTAATTCTGGATTGCATGATTACATTAAAGTACCAATAAAGTTAAACAAAAGAAACTCGGAATACCTATCATTACTGTCCTGCTGTTTCCTCCAAGCGAATCCTACAAATGAAACATATTCACGTTATAGTTACAGAACTAGTGACCAGAATATAGTAAAACAAGAGCTAAGGATATCTTCACCCAGACGACTATTCTAAGGACAAAGTATGCAGGTAATTAAGAACTATGGACAACTTTCTTGACATCTTTACAAGGGAACGGATTATCAGAACCAAAACATTTAGTAGAACCCAAGAGTGAATACTAAATGTGAACAAACCTGCAACAATCGAGTGAGCTTACTGTCACGGTAAGGAACATGTACACCTTCTTTCCTCTTTTTCTCATCACCGAGGGCACTTATGACATTGCCAAGGGCGAGAAGACCCTTGTTAATGTGGACTCCTGCTTGGAAAGGAAACACCGAATGTCATAAAGTAAGAGCAAGAAACAATATAAATAGTGCATGGTAAAACCTCATACTAACCTTCCTTGAAACGCATGCCATCAGATCCCGTTCTTTTTGCTCGCTCAGATCCAGCAAGATCCACTAAATGAAGCTTAGCACAAAGATATTCTTCACCCATGCTATCAATGGAATTGCCATCAACAGGAAGGTCAATATTCTGCTTCCGCATTTGTTCCAATGAGATGGTAAAGATGGCATGCGAACGACTGCAACATGAAAGCATGTACATAACACAAGTTAAATATATATATTGATGCACAGTTGAATAATACAGATGACACTTCTTACCAGTAATAACCAGCTGCTACTATCTGTAACAGCAGTTGTGAGCAAGTACTTTTCAATCATGTTTTGAAAAATAACTAGGGGTTTACCTGGATTGGTGGTTCATGTTTGTACTCCCTGTTGCCCTGCATAGAGATCCTTGTTCCAGGCAAGAAGCCATTTCTTTCAGTGACTTCACCGCAACCTCTGTAGATCCTGCCAATGTAATCACACCATTCGAAGATTCCCGTATCTGAATAGGAGGTCTTCCTGGCATATTTACCTTTGTTGGACTCCCATTAGAATCAGGTCTGCTTGATAAGGAGGGGTCCAACAAGTCTCGTACTTCCTCTTTATGAATCTACACATAAAACTTTCCAATAAATTTATATGATAACTAGAAAGTATGACGATAAAACCAGCTAAGAAAGACACAATCTGCTCATAGAGGTTGTAGTAACATTTACAATTACAAGAGGCGAACCTCAATGAAAGAAACATGCAACTGAAATTCAGTTTGGTGCTTTAAAGTTTCAATCTTGCTGAATAATGAGTTCATGACTTGGGGAATAAGTCCGGTGTGTCCCCCATCCTTGAATCCTGTACCCATTGTGTATGTTTTTCCGGAACCAGTCTACAATGCAACAAAATTATTTCAATTATACATACAAGCCAAATGCATGCATAATGTATCCTTAAAGAGCCATCTTCGATTATTGCACGGAGCCAAAACTTACCTGACCATAAGCGAGAACAGTACCATTGTATCCTTGGAACAAACCATCAACAAGTGGAGCAATGCACTCATCAAAAATAGAGGATGATGGAGATGCTGTGCTTCCGTAGACTTGATCAAATGTAAAAGAATGTGTGCCAATTTGTATCTGCAAAATCAAATACTATGTACTTCAGTGCCTTAAAACAAGGAAGCAAAAGTGAAGAGTTTAAGTTATCCAAGCTTCCTTTCTCACAATTCAGAGCTTCTAATAGCAAATATATTTGTACTAGATGAAACCTAGGTTAAAGCCCGATCTTTTTCTTTGACCGGCATTTTGCAATTATATGAAATGTAAAATGATAGATATTTGTTATCCCTGTGATTTTAACAACTTCTATTTAATTAATTAAGAACAAAATCAATATATTTAACATCAGGTTAACTATGTACTTCCTATCCTGTAATGGCCTGATTAGGAGCAGAACTGAGATTATGATAACAAAAGCCATCTACATTGTCCATTGACCAGATGAAAGAAGGAAACAAGATCATATGGAGAATACATGCAAAGGCAAAAGAGCATGTAAAATCACCAGAGACAATGCCAAAAAATTTCTACTTGAAAATTTAATTTGTTGAATAAATAAAAACTAATCACAGATTTGAGTAATTAAATTAGTAAAACAAAATCCAAAATCCTTTATTCAAGTGAAAATACTCCATTATTGAACTAGTGTAGCAATTACACAAGAATCCCAAAAAAACAGATCCAATCAACCGACTGAAACTAAATCACAGTCAACCAAATATTACCATTTACCAATGCGGCCAAGATCTAGATCCCTGTAATCCATTCTCATAGTGAAACTAAACCAAAGATGACCGAAAAAACGCTTTGCGCGTTACCTGAGGCTTTCCGGGGACAACAGATACACAATCTTTACATCCTTGGAGTTTCTCATCGCCAATCAACGGCCGGACATGAACGGCCACTTTAACGGAGCAATCTTCAGCACCTCCTTCCATATCAAGATAGTAATATCAAACTCCAACACCGCCAGTGGTTGGACGGCCACCGATTTTAGCCCAAAATCAGAGTACTGTGTAGCGATTTGTGTGTGGAAACTTCAATTGCTGCGATGAAAACTCAATTTCACCCTCCGAAATTAAAAAGAGTTGCTTCAATTTGTTGATTACCGGCTTAATTTGTAGGAAAACGACGCTTCAGCTTGAATTAGAAATGTCGCTGTGCTTTGTGAAGGGAATGTGAATGGTGAGAGAGAAAGAGAGAAGAATGGCGGGCTAGGAGATTGGTTTAGGGATTTTAGGGATTAAAAAGCAGCAACGACAACAACCAACTCATTCTTCTTTCTCAGTCTTTCGTCAGAAGAGAAAGAGAGTTTAGTATATCATTTTCCTTGCCCTTCACTGCACATTCTGCAAACCAGTTGGATATGAAAAGAAAAGAAAGTTGTCCCCTAAAAAAGGAAAAGAAAATATTATTCAGAAATTAGTCGGTTATGTGAAATTCGGTGATTAATTATGAAATTTGATAAAGTTTGTATTGTTGTAATCTAACTTTAATACATTTTTATTAAAGACTAAACTCATTTTATAATTATAAAATATTCATAAAATTTGTTATAATGAATGAAAGTTTGATAAATTGGTTTTCCATTTATATTACAGTACATGTTTATAAGCTACTTTATGCTATTTATTAATTAATTATTAAATATTTTAAATTTTAATAAATAAACTAAATCAAAAATAAAGTTTTTGACCAGCTATTTTAAATTATCTTAAACACATAAAATGGATTAACAATGATCCTTAAGTATGTTTGAAAATATAAGCTTATTATAGCCGAAGTCAAACCGATAGTTGAATTTTATTTGTAACTAAAAAATAGTTATTTAATTAAAAAGTTTTTTTTAATAAGTTTGACGAGGATTAAAAAATTATGAACATATAAAATTACATTAAAAAGCTTTTTTTATTAAAATATAATATTTTATAGAGTTACATTTATAATATACTCACTGCAATAAGTTATTATAATTACCGTAAATTTTTATAAAGCTAATTTTAATACACTCGTATAGTTATAAAATAAAGTAAATATAAACTATAAAAATATCGTAATTTTAATACACTCGTGTTTTTAAACACGCATTTCAAAGCTAATTTTTTCCATAAAGTTAATAAACTATTAAAAAAGTTATCAAACGGACTCAATATGTACTAAACATTCTCATTAATGTTAGTTATTATTTAACTTTTAGTAGCATCACTACCTTTACCACTAATAGTCTACTACTCTGCTGCGTTGCCTACAGAAAGCTCCAATATTACGAAAATACCCTGGTGATTGTGAGGCCCACAAGAGCCAAAGGACTTGTTACAGCTCAGCAAGGTCACGGTATCTGTTTGACAAAGAATGGAAGTTAGGAAAAATGACGGTATTACCCCTCGTACAAAAGGATGTCAGAGAAGTGGTATTTATGGTAAGTACAGATGGTAGTATAAAACAGCGCATGTCCACGTTTACAACTAATCTGTATCGTATCGCATCGTACGCGACTACGCAAAGTCAATTCTGGGGTTGGTAATATTTAATAACAGTTTCTACAATTTTCAGCATCTTTCTTTTTTTCTTTTTTTTTCTGTTTCCTATTTTGGTAAATTACATACACGTATAATTTTGAAATTTTAACGTAAATTATAATATGTATTTATGGATATTTGAAAAAACTTTTAACATTTTTTCGTTTTAAGTACTACACGCATAATTTTGTTGATAAAGCATAAAATTTTTAAAAATAATAATAAATAAATTAATGGACAAGTGGGATTGAACCCGTCCCGTCCCGATCTCAGTCGAAATAAGACCCGATGAGATTCAATCTAAAATACTTAAGGTTCGTCTCAATCCCGTTTCATGTAAAGTTATCAGAACTAACACGCTAAAATATATACACAAAATTACATATTAAGTAGATAAATTGTAACATATGTTAAAATTATTTCACCTTCTTTTTGTATTGGTATATGTTTTGCTAATGCTTTGTTTATTTAATAAATACTATAAAATATTAATTGTTTATTATATTTCATATATTAAAAATGTCATCATCACATAGCATTAGTCTTTATTATCATCGGCCTAACGAAGAACTTGACTCACCCGTTCGATGATGGATGAATATATTCAATTAATTTAATATATACGATTGAAATGAAGCCGTATTTTTACACATGTCCATCTTCACCGCTATTCTTGTTATGAATAAAAAAAATGCAGAACCATTATTATTATTAAATATAATTCTCAATAATCTGTTTTTTTAAGCATAAAATATTTGTGGTTGCTTACAAATATAATATAATTTATGGGAATTTTCATTCATATATATGAATATAAACGCACATATAATGAATATAATGAATATGAGAAATAATTATAAACACCCCATACGTGAATTCAAAGGAATCGCTATTCGTCAAAGCAAAATGGAGTCATCAGACCGTTTCTTATTTTATTTGGAGAGGGGCGAACACCTGACTTGAAAAAGCAAAATAGGATAACATAGATTGTAGGTAACAATGTAGATCGTTAGTCGTGATCTCGAAAAAGAGTTTGTGGGCGTAAATAACTATCGTTATCATTTTCAATCATTGTTTAAACATAAGTAAATACGGGTAAAACAAGAAAAAAAAATATTGGAGGAGAGTCCAATAACGGTGGTTGTGGTGTTGCTTCGGGCTCTAGGAAGATAGAGAAAAGAGGATTTGAAGGTTATGTCTTTTATGTGAGAGATCTAATGGTTGTCCAAAAAGTGTGAGGTTTCTAGGAGATCTTGAGGTGGTTGAGACTTGCTTTAGTTTATAAGAAAGAGATCCGAAAATTTCTAGAGATCAATGGAGGAATTGCTCAATCAAAATATGGATCGCTTGGTAAAGATTTAGAGTTTCCGGATAAATTCGACTCCTGGATTAACGGAAAATTGTTCAAGTTGAGGGATAACTTCTTTTCGTTTAGGGCTTTTGTTACAATAAAGAGGATTTAAGGAATTATATTGTTCTCGGATATTTTATTTTTTGTTAGTCTTGTGTCCATTCTTTCTACTTTGTTCCTCTATTAATTTAACTATATTTGTTTCCTATCCTTCCACTGGCTCATTTTAAAAAATAGTTTGAGGTAATTATTTGATTAGTTTATTAATTTATTTTATAAATTTAAATTTTTAATTAAAAAATCTAATATTGGGGTTTATAAGAGATGATTTGTAGGAAAAAATTTATTTGTACCAAAATATTTGTATAATATAAAAAATATAATTAAGGTGTACCTAAAACTGAAATAAGAAATATAATCCTCTCCTATAATCTAGTAAAAAAAATTTAATGAACCACTTTAAAAATCTTGTAAAAAATCTTCCTAAAGATCTAATCACCAAATAAACTACCATGCCAAATGAGCCCTAAATAGGTATGTTTGGGAATCATGACTTTGTTGAGGTTGAAGCCGAAATTTATTGGTAGTTGAAGTTTATTGGTAGCTGAAATTAGTAGATGGTTGAATGAGCTTATATTTTTGATAAGCTCGATGGGTGTAGGAGAAGAAAGTTTATTGCACGGAGTTGATATACGTTTAAAATTAGTTTAAAAGGTTTATTTTATTTATTTATTATTAATATTTATACGGTTATATTTGTAATACATCATTCAAGAAGCTATTATAAGCTACTTAATTAGGAATCGAATTCCCTTAGAATCATAAATCGGATGCGAAATGAGTCATAATCGTACCTTGTGTTAGGTAACACTTGGAATCGGAATAAAAATTATTTAATGGAATGACTCATTATAACTCTAAAAAAAAAACTTGATTCCATATATTAAGGTGGGTACATTTTTTTTTTTTTGAGAAATGAGGTAAGAGATTCGATCACCGCATAACACAAAGCGGCAAATCGAAAGGCCGAAAAAATCGGCAGACGGGGATAACCGTCAAAGGGAACAAACCCAATTCAAAAGAGATAACAATACAAACAGGCGAAAAAAGAGAGAGTGAAAGCGAAGGAGGACAACAACAAGCAAGCGCACAATGATGAAAAGCAACTCCTAAAGATGAAACGGGTAATAGACGAGCCAAGCACTATCAAAGTAGCACCGCCGAAAGCATGTACAGCAGGACTCGAACTCCTGGGAAAGTGAAAGACGAGATTCTGGGGAAGTGCCTCCCTTCAAGAAGAAACCGTCATAAATACACACCACCACTTATTTACAAAATTAAAAAAATATATACAAAATACTTACCCATCAATGGATTTGAATCATATTTCGATCAATTATTTTGTAGAAAAATGATATTTTTTTTACAAAAAAAAATATATATATAAATTAAGTAATTGACTATGATACAAATATTTCGGTCAAGATGATATGTCACCGGAAAGTGCTCAAAAACATTTTAACTAGTTGAATTAGACAAAATAGATTTTATAGAAGAATTTATATAACTATTTATTTAAGTTGATATTTGCTTGTATTTTAAGTCATGAGTTGGTCTTCATTTTTCTTAAATGTATATTAAAAAATAATTTACATTGACATTATTAACAGGCAAATATATCATCGAATATCATATGATTTCTTGTTGAATAATTCATATAAAAATAAATAATTTCATAAATCTTTCATTTTAACGTTAAGTATAAAAAATGGTTAATTTTAATTCTTTATTCGATTTTGAATCATGATATCAACCTCTTTCCTATTACAGAGTCCATAAATTACAATAAACTATTATAATTTTTGCAAATTTTACTTTCAAACTAGCACTTAACTTATCCTTTAATTTCTTTCTCCGTAAGCTCCATAAAATATACCTAAGAAACAGATCCAATATAATTAAGCATAAAAAGGAAGAGCTAGTGAATTACGAAGCATTTTACTACAAGTTTGACGAAATAGGGAGAAAAAAAAGTATATGTACGTGGTGGCGACTGGAGAGTACTGGCCGGGGCCTCTTGGAGAAAGTGAAAGCAGCGACAAAAATAAAATTTATAAATCTTTTATTAAATCACCTCTCCAAGAGAATCCTATTTTTATATCAAACACTTGTGCATCAACAAAGACATATGAATTGAATTTGTCCGTTGAAATCAATAAATATACATTAGAGAGAGATGGAATACAACTGGTAGTAGCTCAAGCAAAAGGCACGCAGAAGGGAACTGATTTCTTTTGTATGAATGGGAAACGGTAATAATATGTAGGAAAAATAACAATAAATATAAATGTTCAATTGAGAATGATTGCTATTTATCCAAATTACAGTAGGAGTACGCCCTAATCCGTAGTGAGAGTGTGTCCAATGTTACAATTTCACGTAAAATTATAACGTTAAATCAACGGTCATAATTTAAGCGTTGAATTCGATTTTCAAGCGCATTTGTGTTGTGCCTCCCGACTCAATGGAATGCCACCCCCAAACTCATTGCAAACGCATTTCATGCTCCCCTGTGTCAAAACTCACTAAAATTCAAACGTTGAAACAACGGTCACACGTTTTCGAAACCACGTTGGACACACTTACTCATATTCCGTCTAAGAGATACACCTGCTCTCTATTCACGCTACAAACCCGCCTTCTAATTCGTTCACATATTTTTCTATCACAAAATAACATCATAATTTTCGTCTTATACAGAACAATGGTAACTATTTGTTAAAGGTTTAGAAAACAAAAGATTATCAAATAATTATAATGCGGCTTATCTTATAAATAGTTGGCCGTAACTTAAAAATGGAAATAATTCAGTGTATATTTGTACAGAAATCGTTAACATTAGTAGGCAAGTAGGCACCGAAAACCATGTGAACGGTTGAAGGAAGCATTGCAGGCTTTTAGAAACTCATTGCTTTTGTTTGGGGTTTGTATTTTGCTGTGCTGTGGCGTCGTAGCCTCCAATTCATCACTATTTTTTTTCCTATAAATTAAATTTGGTTAAAAATTCATAAGTTGAAATTGTACTATACTCATCAATTCCATCTTACAAACCAAACAAATTAAATTAGGTTTGGACTTTGGAGTACTCTACTTCTTCGGTTTAAAAATGTGGTTTGATATATCAACTCTTTTTTCCTTCAAAGAATAGTGATACTCTTTTTGCTAAAAAAAATAAAATAAAAAAAATCAGGAATTAGCAATTAAAAAAACTCAAATCACTTATTCTTGCTATAAAATTAAAAAGAGGAATCGGCAATAAAAAAGAATACTCAAATCGCTTATTCACCGGAACCACTCATTTGGTAAATACTTAGGACTTGTTTGGTACAATGTAGTAATTGAAGCACCCTCAACCTCTCCCCATGTAAATAAGGCCTGCAAAATTCGTTGATGTTATATCGACTTTCTACTTCCCGATCTTCTATCTCGCCTATTCATAGGCCTGAACACCTGCAAAGTGCACCGAGGAAGCAAAAACAATCTAACCCAAGTAGCTACCACACCCTAGCTCAGCAATCACCTTCATGAGAGCACCCAACAATGCTTGAGAGAAGCTAAGGCGACAACTATGAAGGATGTTTTTCACCGTAGTAATAGGAACACGCATAACCCTCTCCAACATATCTACATCAAACACCATACCTCCACCATCATCCACAACCTGATCTCTAGCAATCGACCCTGAGATACCCAAATTCGGTCTCAAGACACCACAATGTATCCACCATCCTCACCAAAAGCACAAACAAAACCATCAGGGTGACGACATTCACGACTCAAAGCATGAAGACTCATACATCGGCCACACAACCACATCCTAAGAACCGTCAACACCTTCACAAACGCCACAAAAAATCCAAGTCACCCTCCAGGATGTCCCGAACCTCATTCTTGCGTTCAACCATAAAGAGGTGTTGTCTTTTCAAATGACTTATCAAACAAGGAAAACCTCTGCTTCCTTCCCTACCACCACCACACCCATGAAAAGATCTAAGCGGACAATGAAGGAAGCCATTGCCCTCCGTCGACATTGAAATCTCACCTCACTTTCAGGTCAAATGTTATGCATTCCATAGATGCAATTCATGGAACAATTAGAATACAAACTACAACATGCTTCTAGAACCAAAAATAGGCTGTTTTTCAAAATGAACAATCAAATTATTCATTGAGACATTTCAAGAAACACTTGGCAGACAATGGATGTTCAACTAGACTTCTAAGTATTTTAGTCCACAATAGAGTTCTTTGAAATCTCAAGCAACATCAATCATCTCATCCACGTTCTTAATTAACCAAATATGAAAATAGGAAACGGAAGTGTCACTTAGCTTCTAAACTTCCTGAGTTATCCCCTCTGACGATCGGAGTTGCGAAATTAGGAAAGAAAGCAAACATGAGGCCCGTAATTAACCCAACAATCCAGCAAATCCTAAGCCTAATTCCCACGCAGCCTCTGTACCACCTTGGAGGTTTCCATTAATTACTTTGAACAAAAATAATTGTTCAATTATAGATATATAAGAATTATTCAGCTGGAAAAAAGCTTTACCTTACAAAAAGTGTTCTTGTGATGAAAAAAAATGATTCTTCAATTATAACATGTTTTTGGTCGATTATAAGGGGCGTTATTCTCATGTCAATCATGTTTGCGCAAAAACTTCACTGGAGTTCACCTATCTTGAAATTGCTCTCGTACGTGAATTGCTCTTGTAAAAGAACACTTAATTTAGAGTTTTTTGTTGTCACTCGATCATTGTAAAAGAAGAATTTTTGTTGACAAAAGTAACAACTCATCCTTAGAAGTTAATCATAAATCTCCATTCAAATAATGTGAGATGATAAAATCACGGGGTGTTACATAAAATGTCAATGTATTTGACCAATTTAATTATTTGAGCGATCAACGCTCACTGTCAACGTTGATCAGTCAACGTTATACATGGTTATTGGATGAACATTAACTTATTTTATTAATGACGAATCGTTATCATTTTTAACCCTGCAGATCCTTATATAAAAATTATATAATTGGTAAAATATTTGATAGTTATATTTTTGAAATAGCGTAAGAAAATATGTTAAGAGATTGAAATTTGTCAACATTATTTTTGGTCAAGAAGGCCTTTAATTGAAGGCTCGGAAATGTTAGTTTGAGAAAACTTTGCTGTGGTTCATCAATTCAAGCATATGTGTATTATTGCGTACATTTATTTCAACCAACCAATTTTTAATTTTATTTTGTTTGAAGAGCCCCCAACCTATTTATTGTGAAGAAAAATTGACAAAAGAAAAGTTGTAGCAATTAATAGTCCGCAATAGTGAATTGACTCATTATTACTAGTAAGTCAATGAAAGAAGTAGAACACAAAGTTGTGAGATAATGGATTGGTTAGAATCATTTTATATGAACTTGTGTGGAAAGATTCTTTTTGGGTAATTTTACGGTGAGTTCCGTTCAATATGAACTCTGGAAAATGGGAGTATTAACTTCGTGGTTCATAGTATTATAATTTGGGATATTTATATGTATAAATTTATGTTCAAATGAATGAGAAATTAATGCTCAAAGATGAGTGTATTAAATGAACATAAAAATAATTAATTATTGAGAAACTTGTGTCATACCGAGAATGTGGAGATTGGTGAGACACCGTATATATTGAAAAAATCATATTATGGTTAACTAAGTTTATGGAGAAACGCTCTAGCAGTTGCCAGACCACACACGTGTGCACCCTGAGCCGAGGTGTAGTGTGGTGCGGTCACGGGAATGGTAGAATGTGGGAATGACTGAGGGCCCTACGGACCTGATGGTAGGCTGATCACATATCATTTTGTTTTTGGGTTGACCCAAGACCTTTTCAATTTGGTTTTACTGAAAGTCAAACGCAAACCTAGTGGATTCAAGCCCCAATCTGGTGGCTAATCCATCCCAACAAAATTAGTCTTATCTAAACAGTTGGTTAATACTTGATAGTAATCCTTCGAATTTAGCTTTATTTAAATTCTGACGAGATTGGATGGACGAGAGTGATTCTCTCAATCTACAACCTCGTCCAAAACCCCTTTAAAGGAGAGCTAAGGAGCTCATTCTTTCGCACCTCAAGCAACATGCTCTACTACTCTCTTCTTTCTTCCCCAACCGATTTTTTGAGTATGAGAGTACTCCGCAGAAGGTTCTCATAAGCTTCCAAATCTGGTTACGTAGTCTGAAGCAAAAGGCAATTGTTTCCTAAATTCTAAATCGATCAAAACCTTTCATAATAGGGGCAATTTTAGAATTAAAAAAGAGTGTATCGTCTCTTCCACCCATTCTAAAGTCTTATTCGCACGATTGAGTTATTTCTAAACTTTCCCTGTTTTTCCGATAATAGAGTTCCTACAGGATTTACATTAACTTTAGTGTTCATATTCCTAAATCAATGAAAGAAAGGGAGAGTTGTCATAGGGTCTGATTCAAACTGATTTATTGGAATTGAAACTAAAATTTATTTATAAAAAAGGTTGGAGTCGAAGCTTACCGGATAGATGGTGTATATATAATATGAGCTTTTTCACCAGCTTTATAACTGTTTGGCAAAAAAGGATCTAGTTTATCTATATAATTAAGTGCAAAATTAGCAAAAGTAAATTATCTTTTATTCAGTATTATTTTTATAGAAAGATATTATATATTTAATATATTATCAGATTTTTTTTTACGTAGCTGGTAAACTTTAGTTTTTATAAGCGATCATAATCTCATAAAATTAAAGTTTATAAACTTTTGAAAATTTTAGAGAAAGATATATATAAGTTCAATGATAATCGTTTAAAAATCCGATCATATAAAAACTTATATATTTCCACTCCTCAACCTATATAGCGAAAACTTTTGTTAGCTTATAAAAACTTGAATAAATTATAATAAGATATATCGAGAATTTTTTTTTTAAAAAATCATTTAAATGTCAATATATTATCAAAAATATTATTTTTAAATAATTTTCCATAAAATATTTTTAACATATTTAGAAAATTTTAACAAAATGCAATGAAAATTTGAAAGCTTTATTTATAGTTTTCAAACTCTTTATATATTTTTTTTATTACTTTTCAAGTCTTTCTATCTCTTATCCGAGTTTGAAAATTATTTTACGTACGTCATAAGTGTCTATTTATCTTCAAAGCTTCAACTTTCTGCTAAGGTAGAGGTCCATAGCCAGGTAGCAATTGAAGTTCCATTTGTACTTTGCTTCAAATCTTATCTTATTTAATTACTAAACAAAATTACATCTCACATAACCATTCATATGAGTCACATGTGCAGATTCAATTGTTAATATTAATAAAGGTCCGATCTTAACCACTTTATAGCACAACATTCTCTCTTTAAGTCTAACCCATATATATATAAACTACGTACACAGATGTTTTCTCTTGTCTTGCTTATCCAACTGTCAAAGTGTCAATACCCATTCCTTTGCATAACAAATCGTATAACTTCACATGCATGCTTACGTACTCTAATACACCACATGCACACACAATTCTCTTTCTTCTCTTTTCTTCTTTTATTTTTCCTTTAATAGTATAACTTTACATCCCGGCATTATTCCAACTATCCATCCTTCTCATTCCAACTCGCATCGTCTCTTTTGCGAATTTTGGTATATGGGATGTATGCTCAACATGGTGTCAATTTACAATAGGAGAAGTCGACAAGTAATAGGACCAAACGACGTGGAGAGTAACTCATGAATTTTATTAGAGTTAATGTTGAACAACTATACGTGAATTAACAAGGAGAGTAGTATCTATGGACTTATATATTAGACTCGTATATTTTAATATAATCGTCGTAGGATAATTCACACATCTCACTTACACTAATACAAAATTATAAATATGTATTAGTTTTATCTTGGTATACTTTTTTTTTTTTGAGATTTTTAAAAAGATAATTACTTTTAAATTGAGTCGAATTTAAGATACATATAAATAATATCTTAAAATAACAAATATCCCAAAAACATTGCTCGTGCTATGTGGCCGGTGTATGATGACGCTAATCAGTTCAATAAAATTCCAAAAAAATCACAATTTTTGTGGGGGTGTACCTTGTACGTCGTATGATATTTTTGTTTTTCTTAAGGGAATATAAAAATAGAAAAAAGAAGGAAAATAATAGAGAAAGAAGGTGCCCTTTTGCTGGCATTGGAATAATGAATGAAGCAAAAAAAAGGTTAAGTTATATATCCATATTCATAATATAGATGCACTACGTGGAAACACACCATGTGCGTCTTACTTCAAAAATGCTTATCATAAGTTTGCGTATTGGGGCACCCTTGGTATCCATTTTGGGTTCTTTTCATGTGTTCAAAAGCGCTTTAACAAAGCATTATTTTTATTTACAATTATGGTTTTTTTTTAAAAAAAATTAAATTCTAATTATAACTATAATTACATTGAATTCCACTTAAACTAACCTAGTTGAGTACCAAATTTAAAAGTGCAAATAATTGGTAACCACATATCATTCACAGTTCACTATTTTCTGATAATTAGATTTGTCTACTTAATTAAATTCATGTGGAATTAGCTTTAATAATCCTGGAAACTAATTCACTTTAGAATTTAGAGAGTGCTCAAATCATATGGGAATAATGGGATTAGAGTTGAGTTTGTTAATATTGGTTGCATACTTGCATGTACAATTTAAAAGCTGGGCTAAGGTGTGAGCCTAAAATTGGCCTTTTGCCAGATATTGGGCCTGATATGGGCCGTCACAAAATGGATTAATTTGGGCCATAGGCCCACAAAGTAATCAATAGCGTCGTGGTCTATATATTGGTTTTGCCTATTTTCGGCTCCCCTAACGTGAAGGTTGATATTGAAAAAGAGACTTAGGAAATAAGCGGATTTGAAGTCGCTAAGAAGTTGGGTCATTACCTTGGAATGCCAATCCTTGAAGGCGGTGTAAAAAGAACACCTTCGAAACTTTGCTTGATATCAACGTATATGACACTGCGTGCATGGATGACGAGTTGGCTTGGAGGACGGCAGATGGCCAATCCATTTTTAAAACTGCCTATGGAGGTTGAACGTCCCCGGAACGGGTAAGAGTCTTCGCTTGGAAATTGATGCAAGGAGGAGTTCTTGCTAACTATTGGATCTATATTTTAGTATATAATATATTCTATATCTATTCCTAGCAAGTTTATTTATATGTCATCCTCATTCTCAGCCTTAGATCTCTCCTGTTGAGATATTTATGTATATACTGTTTTGTATATATTCTCTTGCTTTTCCTCAATAAAATACAGATTTGAGTCTTAACCTAAATCTATTTTGGGCGTCTGCAGACACTATGGGAGGAACTTGACTCGCAACTCGCTGGACAGGCCTGTACATGTTCTTGTACATGTGGAAAAGCCATTACTGTCAAAGAAGATGAGAAGATTCATCACTTTCTCATGGGTCTCGATGATGAGATTTACTCAACCCTCCGCTCCACTATCATTGCAACTGATCCTCTTCCGCGCCTTAACAGAGTCTACTCGCTAGCAATCTAGGAGGAAAGGTACGTATCCTCTCTAATGATAAGCCTTCTCGTATTGACAACTTTGCTCTTGCTGCGAGAGGCTCTTGATCTTCTTCTTCCAAACCGAAAAATACCTCTATCTGCACTCACTGCAATCGGCTGGACATGATGTCTCCTCTTGCTTCAAAATTATCGGGTATCCCGAGTGGTGGAACAATGGAAAAGGTGTGAGCAATCCTTCTATTGGTGCGCCACCACCTACTTCTCGTTATCCATCTGTTGCTTCAACAGGATCAGGAGCTCCTCATTCCACAGTCCACTCGGCTCATGCTGCATTGGTGAACTCTACTACATCTATTCCCACCCTGTTGACATCAACTGATCGTGGTATACTTGGACCGGCTATCACTGCAGATCAGTGGACATCCCTATATCAAATGTTCCAAGCATATCAACATCCTACGTCAACTGAAACTATAGCAGGTATTGTGTCAAATTTATGGATATTGGAAAGTGGTGCATCCTTTCATATGACTGGATCTAAATCTCTTCTATTTAATATTACTAATGTCTCCTCTTGCAGAATTAAACTTCCAAATGGATTTGTTGTTTCTGCTCATCAATCTAGATATGTTAAACTATTATCTAATTTTATCATCAAAAATGTCAATTTGTGCCTGGTTTACATTGTAACCTTCTGTCTATTCAAAGCCTAACTAATGACTTATCTTGTAGTATTACGTTTACTAATAAAATTTGTCTCCTTCAGGACCACACCACGAAGACGTTGATTGGATGGGGTGATACTCGAGATGGAGTTTATTGGCTTCGGTGGCTTCATTCACCTATCATTTCGGCACCATCCAATAATTGTTTTTCTGCATCTGTTGATTCCGTTCAATTATGGCATGCTCGCCTTGACACCCTTCTTTTCAATGTTTGAAACAATTTGCATCGGATTCCTCTGTCAGTTTAAATAGTTATCGCAATATTCCTTGCGACATTTGTCACCGGGCAAAAGAAACTCGATCTAGTTTTCCTATTAGTACTACTATGACAAATTTTATATTTGATCGTTTTCATTGTGATATTTGGGGTCCGTATCGAACCTCTACTACTTGTGGATCCTCTTATTTTCTTACTATTGTTGATGATTTTTCTCGTACTACTTGGATATATTTAATGCGTTTTAAATATGAGGTTGTTAAACATATTCAACATTTTTGTGCAATGACTAAAACTCAGTTTTCCAATATTAAATGTATTTGTAGCGATAATGGTTTAGAATTTCTAGCGTTAAAACCTTTTCTTCATCAAAATGGTATTTTGTTTGAAAGCTCTTGTGTTGCTACACCACAACAAAATGGACGTGTTGAAAGGAAACATCGCCATATTTTAAATGTTGCTCGCGCTCTCCTTTTTCAAGCTAATTTACCCACATCTTTTTGGGGTGAAAGTGTTTTAACCGCTTGCTACCTTATCAATCGCACACCTTCAAAATTTTTAAATAATGAAACTCCCTATTTTCGACTTTTTGGTAAACAACATAATTATTCCATAATCCGCACTTTTGGTTGTTTATGTTACTCAACTATTATTCCCAAATTATCTGATAAGTTTCACTCCAAAAGTCGAAAATGTATTTTTTTAGGCTATCCTTTTGAACAAAAAGGTTGGCGTTTATATGATTTACAATCACGTAAAATTTTTATCTCCAGAGATGTAAAGTTTTATGAAACACATTTCCCTTTTTTTTCAAAACCATCTTCTCAAATTAAAATTTCTGACAATATTCCTATATCTATCTATGATGAATCTAATTTTGAAACTAATACGGATGGGCCTCAATTAACTACTAATATTGGGCCCTATTCCACATCTCACTCAAACCCTCCCACCACTCCCACTAGCCCACATCAAAATTCCCCCTTAATTTCAAACCCTAATACTACTATTTTAACCGATACATCCTCCTCCTCCTCTCAAAATGCCTCTTCTCTTCAATCTACGTTTGATAATACACTCTCTTCTACGGATCTCATTTCTTCTCCCACTATTCCTCTTCGTCGAAGTCTTCGCACACCACGTCCATCCTCTCTTTTAAAAGATTATCACTGTGATACGAGTATTACTTCATGCCCCATCCCATCATCGTCTTTGAACTCTGGTATATCGTATCCCATTCATAACTTTATTTCTTATGCAAATATGTTGCCCTGTCATTATAAATATGTCAATGCAGTACAACTTGTTATAGGTTGCAAGTGGGTTTACAAAATAACGATACATGGGATATTTTCGACTATCCTTCTTTCAAACCAGTTATAGGTTGCAAGTGGGTTTTTCGGATCAAACACAACGCCGATGGTACCATTGAACGTTACAAGGCTCGACTTGTAGCTTTGGGTAATCGTCAGATTGAAGGTATAAACTTTTCCGATACCTTTGCTCCTGTAGCTAAACTCGTCTCTGTTAAGGTTTTTCTTGCAGTCGTATCAATTCATCGATGACATCTTCACCAAATGAAGGTCCACAACGCATTCCTCTACGGAGATTTAAATGAGGAAGTCTTTATGCATCTCCCTCCAGGTTTAGTATTGTCCAAAACTCGCAAGGTTTGTCGCTTGAAGAAGTCACTCTACGGTCTTCGTCAGGCCCCCGCAACTGGTTCTTCAAACTTTCTTCTGCTCTTAAATCCTACGGTTTTGTTCAATCTCCTGCTGATTCATCTCTCTTTTCCTATTTACGCTTTTCTCTTTCTATACATGTTCTTATTTATGTAGATGACTTGATTATTGCGGGAAATAATCCTGATTTTATTTCTCGTTTTAAGATTTATTTGCATAAATGTTTTCATATGAAAGATTTGGGTATTCTAAAATATTTTCTTGGTATTGAAATAATGCGTACTAATGATGGTATGTTTTGTCTCAGAGAAAGTACGCTCTGGACTTGCTTCATGAGTTTGGCCATCTTGCTGCCAAGCCAACAACTTTTCCAGTTGAACAAGGTCATCAACTTGCCACTGACGATAGCCAACCTTTTGAGAATCCAGTACGCTATAGACGGATCGTTGGGAAGTTGATCTACTTGACAATCACACAACCTGATTTATCATATGTTGTGCACCTTCTGTCTCAGTTCGTTCATGCCCCAACGCACAATCATTGGTTGGCTGTCACACGTGTCCTTCGATATATCAAAAATGCGCCTGCTCAGGGCCTACTCATGGATCGTAACAGCACACTCCAACTTAATGCCTTCTGCGATGCTGATTATGCTACTTGCCCGCTCACTCGTCGTTCAATCATTGGATACTTTATCAAGCTTGGCACTTCTCCCGTATCTTGGAAGACAAAGAAGCAAAATATTGTATCTAGGTCATCTGCTGAGTCGGAATATCGCTCCATGGCTGCCACTACATGTGAACTCATCTGGTTGGTCTCTCTGCTTTGCTCTCTTGGTATCATTATTTCCAGTCCCAGCAATCTATGGTGTGACAACAAGGCTGCTCTTCACATCGCCTCCAACCCAGTGTTTCACGAGAGAACCAAACACATTGAAGTGGATTGTCACCTCATCAGAAATCAAGTTCAGGCTGGAAAGATCATTACTCACCATATCCGTTCCGACCATCAGCCTGCAGATCTCTTCACCAAGCCATTGGGTCATCGACAATTCAACTATCTTCTTTCCAAGTTGGGCGTTCGTAATCTTCACGCTCCAACTTGAGGGGTGTATTGGATCTATATTTTAGTATATAATATATTCTATATCTATTCCTAGCAAGTTTATTTATATGTTTTTCTCATTCTCAGCCTTAGATCTCTCCTGTTGAGATATTTATGTATATAATGTTTTGTATATATTCTCTTGCTTTTCCTCAATAAAACACAGATTTGAGTCTTAACCTAAATCTACACTAACACTGAGAGACAACGCAGACACGTCACCACTGAAGATGCTTGTGACCTTTGTCCGTTGACATCGGTAAGCCTATCTCACCTTTTTCGTGAGCATGTGGAAAGGACTGAGAGCAGGGATCCGCACAAATAATTTCTACTCTTCAACCTTTGCGACATGGCTTCAAGGAACATCCTTAACTCCTCTAATTTCAATAGTAGTTGCTCGTGGCATGATATCTTTGTAGTGAGCATCTGGTGGACGTGTAAATGGAGGAACGCTTGGGTGCTCATGAACGAAAGTTGGTCAGGAGACCTTCACACCTTTGTGCTAAACAGGACTATGGAATACGCTAGAGCTGCCAAGAATATGCAGAATAATGTGTCAAGCCCCTATAAGAGAAGTAATACATGTTGCTTGGACTACCCGAATTGAAGGAGTGGTGAAGATCAACACTGACGGTTCAGTCCAAAGTGATGGAAGAGCTTTTGCTGCAGGTGCGCTTATGACTTATGAGTTATACGGGAGGATGGATCCGGGGGTTTGTATCCAACCATGGAATTTGCACCGTTCCCACGGATGAGTTGTGGGGCGTGTTAATGGTTTTAAGGTTGTTTGGGACTGCATTGTGATCCTTGAAACAAACCCACTTTTGGTAACCATGTTAATCAACCGTGATACCCCTCGAGGTCATCATCTCTATAGTATATCTCTAGTATGGTGCTTAGATGCCAAGACTTATTGAAAAGGAGTTGGTCGATCAAGATCCGTCATGTATAACGTGAGGCAAATAATGTCGCGGATTATCTTGCTAGTTTTGGGTTCGACTTTCTCGTTGGGTTTAATGTATTGTTAGAACCTCCTGATATAATGAATCTTTTATGTGATTCCGTGTGCTGACTACTTAACTTCTTTTATCATGCGCCGGAAATTATTGATTCTCCTTCATAAAAAAATAACCTCTATTTAGCTAACTTATTATCGAATAATATTTAGTATAAATGATAAAAAAATACAAATTATGACTCTTGAATAAAAAATTAATGTAAACTTTAAAAATTACTAATTGACGTACAAATTACCGTGTAATAAATTATATTGATACGATAGTCAAATCACCAAAAAAAAAATAGATTTTTTGATGACTTGTCACATACTTTAGTTGAGTAGTTGTTACGTCGTCAAAAAAAAAACTTATAATATTTAAAAAAAATCCAAAAAAATATTTGTTGGTTATTTAGACCGATATCTGATTTTTCTTGAACAACCCTAATTATTTGTATTATTTTTGGTGTTTTTTTTTTCTAGAATGGAGGGTGTTTGTTTCTTTCAATGGAAAAGAAGAAAATGAATTGCTAGCCTCGTAAGCAAAATAATTTCGACAAGGAAAGTAGCTAAATATTAGAGTCTTATCTAAGCAAAATTGAAGGGCTTGACAATGACATGGATACCTTGCCTTCTTTTGATGACACTTGTAAAATTATACGTTATTATATTATTTAAAATTAATTTAAATTACATCAAATATATTTGTTTAAGATGTCATTTCATAATAATAATTAGTTGATAATCTTTTATCTCATATATTTATTAAATATAATTAGAAATATAATATATTAATTAATCGGTTAATATTTTGACTAAAATACATTAATCCTATATCATTAATCAATTTGGGTTAAAAATATTAAAACTATTTTTACTATATAAATAAAATTATTTTATATATATTAATAATCGTATCATAATTCAATAAAAAATGTAAAATCATATAACATGTGTTAAAATGATAGTCTTATTATGAAATGATTGAAGCCAATAAAATCATATATATATATATATAGTATAATAGATAAAAAATAACATAGATCAATTTTGTTTTTAAAAAAAAAAAGTTTATATCTCTCTATAAAAAATATTAGAAAAATATAAAAAAATGAGGTGACGCAACATAAAGATAACATGTGACGAAATCATACGTAGTTTAACGTAGGAATGCGACGTGACAAAATTTGAGGCAATTAAGAATAACAAGTGATGAATTTCGTTTTCTAAACGGAAATAAGTTTGTACGGTCTCCATACCATAGCCCAACCAAGAATTCCATTTTCAAAGTGACTGCAACAATTTGAGAAGTGCAACTGCATGCACATCTTCACCCTTTGCCTTTCAGTAACTTACAAGTACGCTGAAGATTTCTTCATACATAATTAGTACACAGAGAACTACAATAGATTCAAGTTTGTAAGTTAAGTCCATCGTCTATTATGCATTGCGCATTTCTCAAACAATATGAAGTCAGTAACGTATCAAGACAACGATTCTCTTCTCTGCCTGCACCTTCCCTAATCTATATGGTGCCCTTGCGCTTAAAAGTGATCGATTTTCTTTTTCTTCATTGCTTGCTACACTTTTGGAGACTTCCATTGACATCCAACACAATTTCGAATAAATCATCTTCTGACTCATCATCATCGTCCTCGTTCTCTTTACTCTCAGATATCCCGTTGCTATTGGTGTAGTGAGCACCTCTACACCAGCTATAAATATCACTATTAGTGTTGATCTTGGTAGCAGAATGGTTTAGCCAACCTGAATCGATTCCAGCCATGGAGAACAGCTCATCACTGTCTTCATAGCCTGCGGTATTGGGCGAACTCATAATAGAGCCTATAAAACACGGATTTGGAGTCCTTATAGCATTTGCAGGCTCATAAGAGAACCTACTTTGCCCCATATTCACAACAACTGTAATGTCTGCATTGGCTGCTATGACTGGGTACAGTGGACTACTGAACACTCCTGATTTGCAGTTTATTCTGTGAGTCAGCTCCGAATCTTCAGTGAAGAACACCTTCTCGTGTATTGGATTGAACCCGCATCCTATCACCTTTTGATGTCCCCACCTCTCCTTTGCGGATCCAAACACTAATTTCATTCCTAATACAATTACACATTGCATTACAGCCACAACTAAAACAACATAAAGATATATAGCAATAGTTGAGGAATCGAGCTTACCGTCAAGATAAACAGAGCCATCAGAATTAAAGCCAATTGAGCCGTGGTAGCTACCTGGAACCTTGAGAGGGACATGGCTATAAGATGTTAGTCCCACAGACATCATCAAAGATGTTCTTTCACCGTCATGATGGTTTGCACTCTGGCTAACAACATGAATGATTGAGTCTGAATTCTTCTTCTTCTTTCCTTGTAAACCATTGTCTTGTATCAGTTTTGTCTTCTCACCTTCAACCCTGTGAATGTTATGATCCCTAGAAGAAGAAGAAGCAACAGACAAAATCGTGATCTCAAAATAGGCTTCCTGTGGAAAAGAAGTAGCCCCCAGTTGTGGGCCAGGCAAGGGCAGAGCTGTCCTAATGACTGATTTCACCGCCATTGAAGAATAATTGGAGCTTAATTTCTTCAACCCGGCATTCATTCTTATCTTCTGCATAAAATCAAGGGATTTTTCTCTTACTTCCCAAGTCATTTCCACATGGGCATCTCTCTGATTATACTGATGATGACTAAGATCTCCAACACAGCCCAAAAGCGTTGATGAAGTGGATTGAGGAGAAACCTGATGTACGAACGCAAATCTGGACCATCCATTCTCAACGACATCTGTTATCAACGAAGGGTCATCAGTCCAATTGAAAAGTTGTTTTGTAGACGACCTGCGTTGGAAAACGGGCTGAATTGATCTGGGTCGATTCTCGATACTTGAAATTCGTTGAGATTGCCGGAGCTCTGTTTTCCCCCTGTTTTCCGGCGGCGTTGTAGTGGCTGCTTCCGTCACCTTCGTGCCTCGTTTGGAGAAATCAAAACAACGGCGAACAATTACAGCTATCAAGAGGGTTAGGAGAATTGCAGCTGAAGCTGCTACCGCGATGGCCGCTCGCCATCCAAACATTCCCTTAGCTAAGCTGCTACCAAGATTTGCTACTTTTGTGGAATTTCTTACGGGCGATAAAAGGAATCAAGAATTTAATCTGTCAAGGGGAGAAAATAAGCATCAAGTATAGGGCAATAAATCATAGGGTATAGATAGCAATGAAAGGAGACAAGCATGGAGTGTATAGACTATAAGAATGTTTCAACAAAGGCAGAAGGAGCTATGAAAGAGAAAGATGATACTCATTTTATGAGGGGGTTTTCTTCCATTTTCAGTTTATTAACACGAAACTCACGCACTTAATTTGCTTTGGAATTTCAGTTTTCAGCCAGAAAGAGGCTCAAATTATGCTCTTCATTCTTCTGTATTGCTAATTTCTCGCTACAAGATAGTTTTCTCTATCATCCTTGCTGACAAAACTTAATTGATTCCAGATTTTCATTACAAAGATAGAGTTGTCATTTTTATTAGTTTAAAATACAATTCATTTTTGGAATGATATTTAAAATATTTAAAAATTCAGTATTTGAGCTAGTTCCAGGTGTAAAAAGGAGACAGCAAATAAATTCATGTCCTTATGCCAGGTGTTATTTTCTGTTTGTATGGCACACCATAATTCTTGTTAATTTATTGGATTTATTTTCCTAGTTCACAATTATCTTAATTTTCATCATTGAGAATGAACCATATTTGTTGGTAAGCCATCAAAATTTTAAAATTAATAGAAGAGTATTTGTAATACAAATGGGTAATGTGCATGATTGAACTGTAATTTGTTTACGTATGTGCAGTTGATTGTGTACATCCATTTGATTAAAGGTGTAAAAACACTCCATTTTATTCGTTAAATATACATGTTTTTAATTGATTCGGTAATATTCCGTATGCGGAAAATGATTCTTAACAATCTGAAATGTGCCCTCAATCTACATGTTTTGAGTGATTTGTTTGTATTCGTGACAATCTTGATCAATTTGGGACATGAATACATCTTACAGGTGGTCGGATGATGGGTTTGGGCCAAAAAGCCCACATTTGTGTATTCTAATGGGCTTGGCTGGTCCACATACACATTTGATATGAATTTAACGAGATCTCACATTTGATAGGCCCCGTTTGGTCATCCATAACATCTCTTGTACGCTATGATAGAGAAGGACATGGATGTGAAGCATTGGTACTATTAGCAATTAGAATCAAGAAAAAGCCAAATGAGAAATTTAATTAGGTTTTGGTAGCTTATAATGTAAGGTGGTGATTACAGGCCACACTCTCCATTATGATGGAACCGACCCATGCAAGGGAACAAAACGTCAATAAAGTTAGACCCACTTTACCACTACATAACCTATCGTACACTTTATTATCATTCATTCTTTATAACCTTATTATTACTTAATATACATATTCACCATTTCTCAATTTCATTAATGTCATTTATCTATAGTCGCATCGCGTACGTTTAGAACCAGAAAATTGTTGATTAATTAATTGATACACCTATTGGAAATTATTTGAGCCACCACTAAATAGCTTTGCTCTTGACGGCGATTGATAAGATGGAGGACCACTTATCATCGACTTTTCTTCTTCATAGTACCTTGCCCGTGGAAATTTACCTTTTCTATGGTAATTCTAATATGATCATGGCTGTATATTGATGATTTAAATTTAACTATGCTCATCGTAAATGTAGTTATCTTATTATATAACTGCGTTCTAGATCAGGAGTTAGTGCAGTTTTAACCGAGATGAGACCAATTATTACGTTCCACGCTTATATAGAAATATCCGGGTACAGTCAAAAATTCGGGAAAAAAAGGGGGGGGGGGGGAAACTAATCACCTAGGTTGGGTTATAATTGTTTTGTGATATCGTAAGGAAGAAAAAAAGCTTAGAAGGATGCGGGTAGGATCAGTGACATTCAGTTCCCGTTTGGTTGGAGTGGTGGAATGAAAACGGAATGGAATCGGTTAAGGGGAAGAAATGAAAATGGAATTGATTAGATTACTTTCATGTGTAAAAAGACCTCTAAGCAAACATAGTTTTTTATTGATTCGGAATCATTCCGTTACCGAAAATGATTCCTAGCGATACCAAACGAGCCCTCAATGTGGATCGATTGAACACCCCTATTCTAGACAAGATGGTGATATGTTTATAGACTTGGGATAGCTTTAATCTTTATATATGCAATGATGCACGCCAAGGGGGTAAATGTTTCATTTTATAAATCATCAATGGAAGTCGTACATATAAGGAAAGATAGGGAATATGGTACATTTCATGTACGTGTGGCGAACCTACCGAGCTTCAACATAAACTAATATGGAAACGAGGAAGGAATAATTAAGGAGCGGAATCATCAAGTAGTACGTACGTGCTATATATGATGACCAATATGCCCTAGCAGGTTCACCATGAATCATCCTCCGGGTTCGGATACTCATTCAAATCGGGTTTCCTACTGCACTTACGTTGATGAGAAAGAGCAGAAGTCGATGTCTAAAGGGCGTCGACGCGATGACCGACTTCAGTCGCCTTTTTCCTGATGGCGTCAGAGGTGACGTCAGAGAGGATTTCGCAGTTGCCGGAGAAGTGCTCAGGGAAGTTGAGGCGGGCGGTGGGGCCACGGAGGTAGAAGACAGCCGTGTCGTATGCCCTAGCGGCGGCGATAGGGGTGGAGTAAGAGCCCAGCCAGATTCTAGAGCGCTTGTTGGGTTCTCTAATATCAGCCACCCATTTGCCCCATCTTCTCATCCTAATCCCTCTGTAGGGGGCTTACTCTCGTTGCCTTTGCTTCTTCTTCTCCGCCGTCACAGGGGCGGTGGTGCTTACTCTTATCGGAGAACACGTTCCTTCCATGTCAGACCCCTATGAGTTAACTGGGTTTTTTAGGTTCTTGTATTATGTGTACATTATTCGGGTGTTTATGTGAGACTTAGCTTGGAACTCTGGAATACTAATCTTATTTGCTAAACTGTACAAATAATATCTTATTTAAGGGGTCGTTTGGTTAGCATAAAAAAAAACTCGGGAGTTAAATTTCAAAGTCCGATACAAACGGACCGGGTAGAGTGGGGCCGTATGCATACGAATGCATATGCGCGTTAGGTCCAAGCCCAACACATAAACCCGATGAGGTTCAATCCTAAAATCAATTGTCGATAGAAGGAATAGCTCACCTACCTTATATACTAGGCTGGAAAATTCCAATCTTTCAATGTAGAAACTGATTATATCCAACATTAAATATATATTTGGTGATCAACTGTAAGAAAAAGGGTAAATAAATGAAATTAAATTCTTAAGAATTTAAATTATCCTCAAATAAAAATTATGACAAAAAGTTATAGTAAGTTGTGGACTTCAGTAAACTTGAAAAAATAGGTTTATAAGATGGTGGGGGTAAAAACGAATTAAACATTGTGAACAGTGGCAGAGCCATAAAATTTTGAAAGGTGGTACAAAATTTTTTTTCTATCAGATATTTTGCTTATTAATTTACATATTATGATAAAAATTAAACACTAAAACCTATGAATTAAATAAAAAATTATGCTAAAGTTTACTTGATATAAATTAGAGTTTTTCGTTGTATATATATATTTTTTATTTAGATGATAGTTAAATTAATTTATATATTTAGTTTATTTTTATAAATAAGTTCTCAAATAAACTATCTGATGAATTATTGTATTGATTATATTAGACTAACCAAAAGTTAATTTAAAAAATATATAATTCAAAAATAAGGTTTGTTTTCTATATTAATTTTAAAGTTGTGTTTTATAAATAAAATGTCAAATAAAATTAGTTAATGGTTGATAAAATAGTATGTTAAAAATTATATTGAGTTGGTTGTATTAATTAAGAGTTAAACAATAATAAAAATAAAATGTACATTTTTGCTGTTTTCAAGAGACAAACCCTACACTCCAGGCTCCTCCTTCCCGCCGTCTACCAAATGTGCTAACAAAGAAGTATGAATTACACCCGCCTACATAGTAATTATCCCGCTGCAAGGGAGGCACAGTCCCTCCCTTACCCCCTTATCTCTGCCCTGATTGTGAATAAACGTGCGAATTAGAAATTCACGTAAATTTTCAACATGAAATTACCATTTACAAAGGCTTTAGCTTGGATTTAGTTATCTCACGTTGAGTTCCAACGCGAGTTTAGTGATTTCATGTTTGTACATTATTAGACAATCATTAATATCAATAATATGTATTTCACTCAATCTAAGTTTTATAAATACTAAATTTGTTGTCCGATAAAAACAATATGTGCATTTCTAATATGAATGTAAACTTCAATTCAAAAAATGTCTAATTTTTTGAACAAAATAGAAAATTCATAATTTAACATAAAACTCATTAAGCAAAACGTGCTAATTGACTTATTTTTATTTTTAGACATTGTTCCATTAAATAACAAATAGTTTAATATAGATGTAATTAAGCTCTTAGGTAAACAGAATTCCATTTATATTTCTAAATAAATTTGAGTTATTTAACAAAAAATATATTTTTAATTGAAAATGACCAGTATAGATTATATGGGATAAAAATACAAATAATATCATGTCTATACAACCTACCTGTATTTTTTTGGTAACTGGAGTAAGCCAATAAGATTTTTTTTATGCCAACTTTGGATTGGATAGAATAGGCTAATGGGCCCATTAAACTTTTGAAGCAATCCAATAACAATATAATCGGGCAGCATACATCTCTTTTTTGAATATATATTTCGCAATTCCATTAAAAGTACTCTTTATTATGAATTTTTCATATCAAACTAGTAAAATTACTTTTCAAACCATAACTTCTAAAGCTCTAAACAGTATATATCAAAAATTACATATAATTTCTGTCAACTTTGTGTATTCAATTTGACACAATGGAAATACATATCAGTAAACTTGTATGAGTTGAATACAGTATATCTATATATGCATGAATACTACTTTTTTTTGTTTTTTTTCTTAATAAATTACGTTTTACCCTAAAACATAATACTTAAGAAATTTTAATATTGACATAAAAGCGCTTCTTTTTTTAGAGCTCACTACCATGGAGAATAGATGGGATTGATGATATTTGTTTCTCTTTTTTCACTTTGAGATTATAAAAACATATTTTTGAAAGGAAAAAAAAAAACATTTCATCTTCTTCGTTTTAAATGCCTGCAATTGAACAGTATAAATTAAATTCAAAATTTGGAGCAATTTTTTCATTTTGGATAGTTACTCTGACTAAAATTAAAATTTTGAAGCAATTTTGGTTGGAGCCAACTGAAATTAAGCCTTGTGTATAAAATTTGTTGTTTTTAGTTTCTTTTTTTTTCATAAAATTTTTTATTTATTTTCCTCCATTAATGTACAACTTAAATCAAACATAATATGAAATTTGTTGAGAGTTAAAATCAGTACGAGGCATTAGGAAAGATGAATGGGTTTTTTGGTAGTATAGAGTGAGAAAGAAGATTGAACTAGAAAAAAAAAAATACTGGGAAGAGAAAGATGTACTACTGTATTCATTAATGTAAAGATGCATATAAATCGATTTATTTTTTGAATTGAAAAAAAAAAACCGGAAAAATAAGGAGTAAATTAATAAAAGCTTCTTTTATTTATGAATATTTATAATCTTTTAGAACGTCATTTATTAGGTAATAAAAGGTATCAATTTGTAATTTGTATAGTATAATATTATACAGCATTGGAAGGGAAACCAATGTGGGATTGGATAGTATATTATTGGCACGAAAAAGCTATATACACGTCGTTCGTTTTACTAACGTAAAATTCGAGCGCAATGTGATAGCGCTCAGCGGGCACCGGCGCTAGGAGCCGGCGCTCAACTTTTTTTATTTTTATTTAGAAATAAAAAATAAATAAATAATAAATAATGAAAAAATAACGGTACCGGTTGATGGCGCTGGCGCCTATAGTGAGTTTTTTTTTCAATATTTATTTTTTAATTAAAGTATTGTAGTAAACTTAGTAACCAAAATTTATCTACATTTTTTTTAAAAATCTCATCCCAATAATACTCTTCAACCCTATAAATTTTCTCTACCGAATGAATCCAAAGTGACTTACATTATTTTATCCAGGAAAAAGAGAAATATATGAATTGAATGAATCCAAAGTTACTTACATTATTTTGTACAGTCCGACACCCTTTTTTTTATTTAAAAAAATTCTAGAAATAAAATAAAATAAAATAATTTAGCGCCGGCACCCGGATGGAAAAAAAATGTTTGGCTCCGGCGCCATAATCTATTTCATTTCGATTTTATCTTTTGTATAAAGCTCAATGTGTCATCCACAATGATTGTATTCAACCCCATAAACTCCATCTATCATGGTTTAAGTTGTATTGTATGGAAAAAGAGAAATTTATAAATTGAAAAAGTTAGTTATGTAGTTTTTTTCATTGCCAAAAAGATTTGCTAATAAACTTTGTACATTAATAACCAACACCCAATTTTTTTCCCAAAAAAAAATAAATAAAAATCTGGGCGCCGGCTCCTTCCGCCGGCTCCCAAATTTTCCCGATTTTAAATTTTTTTTTGGCGTCAGCGCCTTCTAACAGCGCCCGATCTTGTCGCTAGTGCTCGCAGACGTCGTCCTATTTTAGCGCCGGCGCCGAGCGTTTCTATTTGATGTTAGTAATTTTCACGCCGTGCCCCTAACACGCCCCTTATTGGTATTGTGAACCGGGGATTCGATAGGCTGGGCTAATGTGCCGTCAAAATTTAATGCGCCAATGCGGGAGCCCATTAAACATTTAACGGCCCGATATTAGAGTGCCAATAATACTGTGGAGCTCTTTGTTGATTTTGTTGATATTCCATCCTCTATGATTGTTTATATAATGATTTAATGATTTAATTTAGTGTTGGTATTAATTTGATTTGTATTTGGACCAGTTTTATATGTGGTGAAGTGATTACCCAATTAAATTTGACGGCCCGATATTAGATTCCATTATACTTTTGAAGCAATCCAACGACAATATAATCAGGAAACATCCATCATTTTTTTATCGTCTTTGGCTTGCTTGTTTAGTCCATAATTCAATTTTACGATTGTGAATAAATACTTCGCAATTTCATTAAAAGAACTCTTTAATATGATTTTCTTTTTTATATCAAACTTGTAATTAATAATAACCTCATCTTCTGCTTTATACTATAACGAGTAAAATCTTTAATAGTAAAAACTACTAGTATAGGGTGTGTTCCTAAAAGTAACTAAATATTAATTGATAGTTATGTTAACATGTAATTTTGTTAATTGTTTGAGAATTTTCTATTGGTACACTTGAGGTACTGTCTATTCTGCTTATTATCCACAAGTGTTTAAGATTTCTATTAGTGCCCTCAAACTTTTCAAAACATTCTTCTCCTTACCCATTTCTTAATTTTTATAAAGTAAACAAAATAAATTAAGTTAAAACTCTCTTTTTTTTTGTGCAATTTTTTTCCTCTATATGTTACAACCCGGATTACACGATTAACTTTTTACTTTATAAAAAAAACCAATTTAACTAGTTTATTATAAAGTAAAGAAAAAAACTAAATCAAAAATTGTTGTTGCCTTGCCCGGAAAACGCCGAAAGTGCCCATTTGTCCAGATCAGGAAAAATCGAAGCCCACAACAAGATCCACCAAATTCAGATTTCGTGTACCTACTTCTTGCAAAGAATTGGTCATTCCTGCTCCGTTGATTTTCAGGAAATTTCGCTCTAGAAAATGCAATAGAAAATTCGCCAACAAGAAAAATTAGGGCTTGGCGTTTACAATCTTCACAAGGTACCAAGGGAAATACAAATTGTTGATCGAAAGCCTGATGTGTGAAATATCTGCCTTGGTCTGTCTTGTTTCCGGGCGGATTCTATGGAGAAATAGTAGGTGGCGCGTCGTAGAACTGATGCCATTGCCATGGGGCTTTGACAGCGAACGGATGGGATATTGCTGGATCTTCCCTTTCAAATCTAGACTTCAACATTCTGAACCCAGATCGGAATCCTATTTATTGAGGCTAAACCTCGATACCAGATGTCATCTTCCCCACTTCGTTTTCTCTTCTCCAACTCGATTCCAAAATATTGGCAACTGTTGCATCCGAAACTTCCAACACCCTTTCCCTGAACCTTTTTGGAAGTCTTCCTTCCCCTCTATGGATCCTACTAAACCAACATTCCTCGAAATAATCTGTATTGAATCCTCTACTGTGCCAAAATGGAGAAAACCTCCCTAAGGCTTCTGTTATTCCTAGCAACAATGATAAGGCCTCAAAGCTTACACAAACCAACCAAACACAAACGGCCAAATCAAGGATGGATTCGGAGTCTTTAACCAAGTACATCGACAACAGGAAAAAAAAACCCATCTCTGACGAGGCCCGTGATGACTTGAACGAGGCTAAAAATGATCTGCAACCAGTGGAACTGGATGCTTATATCCAAGAACTCAACAATCTTGGCTTGTTCTATCTTATGACACCGTTGTTGTATTGGGTTAAATGTTTAGCATTCATTTTTTTTCTCGTTTTGTTTGCTGATTGCTCAAGAAGTATTAGCCCAATGCCGCCGAGTGTCAATCCTACAAGATTTGAGGATCTACGTATGTTGATTTTTTTCCCTGTTACTTGGACCAAAGATCTATACAAAACAAAAGGATCCTTCACCACCTGTTTTTTTCCAAACTCGGCTTTGACGACCACATTCTAGGATGGAATTGGACCTATTATCCACTCGGCCCATACCCAAAAATAAAACATGCATGTCTTGTGTTCAAAACTGCAATTCAAATTGCTATAATACCAATCTCTTTTGAGAAGTTTAAGCTTATCGTAATCCACGGCTCAAATGAACCAATTACCAATCTTGTAAGTTCAAATATCCTTTTATTGGTGTACTTTGTGCAAATCAATATCTACAAACACGCTTTGCTTTAGTTCTTTTAATGAAATTACGAGAACTAACCAAACAATGACTATAACCAAGTATAAAAAACATGATGCCCATTTTTTATATATGGGAAATTTGGTGTACCGGGCCCATGGCTATCCAAAATTTCCACAAAAGTATTTTCTAAATAATAGTTAGCTTATGGAACATTAGAGGAATGGGCCTAAGTACCTTTGGACAAATCTCGAGGCGGTTTATAAAATTCACAAAATCAATATTATCGCCCTTGCGAAAACAAAATCTGAAAATCCACCAATTGATCGCTTATGGAGGTCCTGGCTTTGATAACGTGGTTTAACGTCCTGCGATAGGCAGAGCGGGAGACTTATGTCAAAATGGTGGTGTCCGAGCGTAGCCTTCGTCCCTGTGATTCCGAATCTTCTTTCGGTTCGTCAATCGGGTTAGTAACGAATAAGTTATGAATTTATTCGTTTTCCATATTGAGGGTTACTCTAATATGACCTTAGGCTTGTCAAAATGGATAAGTGAAAATTCCATTATGCTCGTTATATTATTCTGGTGAACTTTTGGCTATTTACTTGTTGGTTCGGAAATTGCCTTCGGGCAAAATGTAACGCTGCCGAAATTTAATTAATTAATTAAAGGATTAATTAATTAAATTAAGATTTTGGAAATGTCGTAAAGCTAATTAAATTCAAAGGAATGAATTTAATTGATGTTTGAATTAAGAAATTTAATACGAGGAATCTGATATTCCTGATAAGTGTTGTGGAAGACTTTGATGTAACAGTAGCTTATTGTGCCGCGTGAGCATATCCAGGTAAGTCTTCAGACGTACATAGCTTCGATCTGCAGAACTCCCGTACCCGAGAGATTAGTGTGATATGATATGCTTTTTATGCTTGGCTGGTATAATCTGACATAGTCTTATTTAATATTATCCGACGTGATAAAGCTAAGAATCTCTTGACGAGTCATGAGCATGATAACAAGTTAAAAGGGTGAAATGGAAATGCTATAATGATGAGCATGCATGAGTTAGTAAATATTGTATATTGGTAAAGTGATTTTTAAGATAGCTCACAATTGTTAATGTTAAAAGCCCAGCTTATATGGCGGCTTATTATTTCAAAGCCCGGCTTATATGGCAGCTTATTATTTCAAAGCCAGCTTATATGGCGGCTTATTATGTCAAAGCCCGGCTTTTATGGCGGCTTGTTATTTCAAATCCCAGCCCGCAAGACGGTTTGTTATTTGAAAGCTCGGCCCGCAAGGCAGCTTGTTATTTGAAAGCCCGGCCCGCAAGACGTCTTGTTATGTAAAGAGCTTGGCTATAATGGCAGCTCCTTATTACTTAGAGTCTACTCTTATAAAGGTTTTTAACTATTTTATTGAGTAATGTTCCATGAAAGGATATAATAGTAAGTTAATCTTAGGAGACATCTTCTCATTAAAGGTCTAATATGCTATCAGTAGTTTATCGACTATAACAGAAATTACAGGGAATTGGAAATTGATATGATAATGTGATTATGTATTATGTGATTGTGTGATTATGTCGTTATATGACAATGTGATATTGAGATATGAATTTGATATGTTATTTGTTTTGTTAGGATTCTCTCGTGGATAGATTATGATCGGTGGCCAATGGTTTTAAACCGATTCTTTTTAGGTGATGCCGATCATAGGAACACTGCAAGGACGTCAGTTGTAGGATGTGGAAAGCCGGGGCAGTGTTAACCCAAGGGTTGGTTGAATTTCTTCTTAAACCAATTGCTTGCAAGCGAGTCTTTTGTTGCATGTGTGCAACTGTGTTAAAGTGTTGTTTTCAGGCTGATGTTTTAAGACAATGTTCATATGTTATGTTTGAAGTGTCGTTTTGGGATAATACTAACTACATGCATGATAGTATTATGAAAATATTTTCTATGTTTTTCTTTATTTTATCGTTGATAACATGATTTATCGACCTGTTTCACTCATGCATTTAGTTAGATTTCCCCTTTCCGCATTCATGTTTTAGCCTTAGTTTGTGCCATTTATGCTTGTTTAGTTCTACTTTGCAATACACACGCTATTTGTGGCTTTGTAGGTGATTTGCCACACTTTGGAGCTAAAACGACGTATTTGAGGATCAAGCCTCGAAGTGGGCGCATTGGAGCAAGTGTACGTGCACGGGAAGGGCGAGGAATCGAGCTAAAGACGCAAAGGAACGAAGAAGACCGCATCTCGGACCGAGATGGACCAATCTCGGCCAGACCAGGCCGAGATGGTCCATGATCTCGGCCGAGATCACACCTACCTCAGCCGAGATGGCCTTGGCTCGGCCGAGATCACACTTGGCTCGGCTGAGATTGCCTTGGCTCGGCCGAGATGGCCCTTGGCTCGGCCGAGATTTCCTTGGCTCGGCCGAGATGGCCCTAGCTCGGCCGAGATGGTTCGCGCTCGGCCGAGATGGCCCTAGCTCGGCCGAGATGGTTCACGCTCGGCCGAGATTTCTCGATCTCGGCCGAGATTCCCGATGTGATGACGCGTTGAAGTTTCTGTTGATCAATCTCGGTCCCGACTGGCCCGATCTCGGCCGAGATTTCTGCCCGAGATTTCCTGTTCGGCGATTTTATCTTATTTTTGGATCGGTTTTGGCCCAGCCCGTCCTTTGGAAGATTGTTGCCTATAAAAGGGAAGCTCTAGGTTATTTCTAAGGGTCCGAGTTAGTCCGTTTCTTTTAGGGTTAGGTTACCCCATAGGGGGAGCCGCCTCTCTTCCTTTCCCTTCTTCTCCATTGTTCTTCATAAGTTTAGTTCAAGATTCATACTTTTGCTTGAGGTTTGTTTGGAAGACCTTGTTGGATTCGAGTTTTGTCAAGATTGGAGTTTACATCTATATGTATAAACAATGATCTTGAACCATTGGAATTCAGTTTCTTCCCTTTAATTTGATTATCTTTGTTTTCCCTTTTTATTTGTTTGTTTTCACTTTCAATCAATAGTGACAATTGATTGCGAGTCCTTTAAAACCTTTTCAAAACCTCTTGATTTCTTTCCCTTATCTTTTTCAACCTCTTGTCTTTAATTGAGATCTATTTTATATTTAATCGCTGTTGCAAATTAATCCTCCCAGTCCTTGAGATCGACCCTAGAATACTTACCTTTATTGTGATTGACCCATACACTGTGGGTTCGTTGCTATTTAGGGAATTATTTTCAGGTTATAAATATAAAATTATCCCTTCCTTGTTTTACTAACTTATAGGTATTTATCATTATTGATAAAGGTTTATAGGGGTGTAAAAACAGCGAACAATCGTGCTTCTTGTTGCAAGGTCCTATTTGTGAAGTTGTTGTCAGGCAAACTGATGGGACCCATTGTGTGGTCCCTAGCCTAGTGACGTCTTGAGTTATTAAAATCTCGGGTCATGACAATGTCCATGACACTGAAGTACGAAGTCGAAATCTCAGCCCCGACGTTGACCCATCTCGGCCGAGATGCAACCCGAGATTCTTCCCTAAGCGTCATATTTTATTTATGGGTTGTTTCCTTTTTGGCCCAATGTCTTTTAGCTAGGTTTTGTGTATAAAAGAAAGTTTTGGATTCATTACAAGGTGTGCTGGGATTCGCCCAGAGTTTACCCTAGAAAGGTAGAGTCGTCTCCTACCCTACCGTCCTTCTTCTTCTCCATCATCATTCTTCCAGTTTTTAGATTAGTTTAGATTAAAGTTTGAGATTTTCGCATTCAGTTTTGTTGGAGATACATTTGATTCAAATTTTATACAATTGCAGGGCTTCATTCAAAGTTGAGTATTTTCTTTTCTCCCTTTTGTTATTTAGTTGTTGATTTTGATATGATTGTTATTGGCTAGAACTTTGTTGTTCCAAGGTTGATAGGGATTTATTTATGCCTTGGACTATGATGGAATAGATTGCGCTTGAATTGATTTAGAATTGCTTGAAATCCTAATGGTTGATTGGGAATTAATCTAGATTAGAACCTTCTAAACTAGTAACCTGAGTTGGAATTGAGACCTACCCAGTGATATTTCTCTTAGATATACAAGTGATTAACCATAGGTAATAAAGGTAAAACCTTTATTGGTTTGAATGTGCCTAATTGCTTTCTAAGTTGGGTAATTCCTGAGACTTATCCGGTAAAGGGTTACTTGATCCTTAGTTAGACAATTTGGTTTGTAGTGAATTTTCACCCTTTTTACCTTGAGACTTACCCGGTAATAGGTAGTTAGGATTGAAACTAGATGATCTTGAGACTTACCCGGTAATAGATCATCAGCCTAGAAACGTTCATCCTTGTTGCTTTTCTACCATATATCTATATGAGTCGTCCTTAGTTCATATGCCATAAACAATGACCTTGAACCCTTGGAATCCATTTTCATTCCTTTAATTTGATTATCTTTTTTTTATTTGCTTTTATAAAATTGTTTTCAATTGAAGGTGACATTCATTTGCGAACAACCAAATTTACCAAAAACATTTGGTTCTCTTCTCCTTATCTTTTTCAACCTCCTTCTTTATTCGAGATCTATTCTATCCTTAATCACTGCAGAAGATTAGACCACCCAGTTTTGTGTTCGACCCTAGAATACTTGTCCTACTTCGTACGATCCATACACAGTGGGTTCGTTGCTATTTAGGGGAGTTATTTCCAGGATTATAAATTTAAAACTATCCCTCTCTTGTTTTGTTAACATTTGGGTTTCTGTCATTATTGACACGGATTCTTAGGGTGCCAAACCAGCGAACAATTTACTCCCTCAAATACGTGTTTTGATGTGCAACCTAAATCCTAAACCGTGAAATCAAAATGATAAATTAATATAACATTTTATCTTGAGATTGTAATCTAAATGTTAGTAAAATATAACTAATTTTAGTTTACACTATTTTGTGCTACGAGTCTCGATCTACTTAAAGGAACAAACTTAATATAAACACAATATACCTATACTTAGACAAATTGGATAAAGTGATGCGTTAAACAACCAACTAAGTCACGTCAACAATTTCAATTAAAAATGTGTATTAATATAATATAAGTTGACATTTATCTTGTGATCATGATCTAAAGGTTAGTAAATTATATACACTTTTGTACTTTAAGAATTAAGAGTATCATACTCGTTTCTACTTAATTACTAAAAAAATATGAGGATAACATTTCAATTAAAATGTATATTATATGCGTAAATTATGTACATGTTAATGCTAACCTATATTAATTTGGTTTTTAATCATATAAGGATAACACCCTCGTGAAGTTTCCAAATACGTCATACGTCATACATCAAATCACGATTCACGATGATTAAATGCATGACAGAATACATGTATTTTTTTTACGTGCGTATTAGTCTCATAATCATGTTTTGGTGGTGCAACCTAAATCTTAAACCGTAAAATTAAAATGATATAATAATATATCACTTTATCTTAGATCGTAGTCTAAATGTTATTAAGATATAATTATTTTAGTTTACACTAGTTTGTACTACGATCTTGATCATACTTGAACGAACGAAACCTAATATATATACGTGGTATACCTTTACTTTGGCAAATTTGTATATTTTTTTATAAAAAGATGGAATTCTCTTCTTTTTTTTCTTGTGTTTTTTTTTATTTATATAGTTAAACAAAGTAACAAATTTGTATTTTATGGCATAATTTCACATTTATCATCCGAGTTAATGTTTTTAACAAACTCCTAAAAGTTAAACGGGACGGGGATGGGGAGTGGGGACATAGTTTTTGCGAAAAACCCATCAAATGTGAATGGGAAAATTAATCGGGGACGGAGATTCCCCAATGGGGATGAATATCCGACGGGGATTGGGAAAATTTTCATTATCCGAACGGGTATGGGGATGGGGGCATTATACTAAACGGGAATGGGGATGAATAGGGTCCTCCCCACCCCATATCCGACCCATTGACATCCCTGTACAACACCTATCCCGTTCTAATCCTTTGCAGATGATATGATCATATTCGCTAAAACAAATGTTGCCCCGTGCCAAAGGGAAAAACAAACTCTAGAAATATATTGTTCTATATCGGGACAAAAAATAAACTTCCAAAAATCGGCCTTCCACAGCAAGATTCACCATTGAATGTAATACAAATCAATTAAAAAATGTGCTAAATATGTGCCATACAACAAATCTCGACAAATATTTGGGATGCCCAATCATAAATGGAAGAGTGGCAAAAGAGACTTTTGATGAATCTAACTTCAGAGCCAAACAACAACTCCTAAAATGGAAAACAAGTTCCCTGTCACAAGAAGGAAAAAACACTCTCATAAAACACAATTTGACAATTAAACCGACATGTACCATGCAAAGTTTTATGCTTCCAAGCCACAACTTGGAAGAACTTGATAAAACTTACAAAAAAAGTTTTTGGAATAAAGGTGACCGTCTCACATACCTATCATAAGATGGGATACAATCTGTAAATTAAAAAAGAATGGCGGTCTTGGATTAAGAAAATTTGTAATCATAAATAAAGCTCTACAAATGAAACTATTGTGGAAAATTATAAAAGAACCAAACAACATATGGGTCAAAATCATAAACAAAAAGTACTTGAAAAATCAAAATGCTCTCCATTACCATCTAAAAGGAGCGGCATCTTGGCAGTGGAATAACCTTATCAAACTTAAAACGGAATTCAAAAGAGGTATTACCTGGCAGATCGGAAATGGAAAATCCATCAACTTCTAGCATGACAATTGGGTAACAACGATACCACTTATAAAAATGGCCCAAAACACCAACCAAATTAATACTAATATCAATGTGAGTCACTTCATAAACGACTCAAGAAATTGGGACACCCACAAATTTGACAATGAGTTACAAAGTATCATCAACCCATATTTTAGGAAAAAGAGCAAAGAAATCCATACCCAAGAATGATATTCAAGATACTCTATACTGAAGATGTAGTAAAAATGGATGATATTCTACAAAATCAGCTTCCGACATGATTGAGGAGGAATCCAATATCCAACCTAACTATCCGTGTGAATGGATTTGGAAACTGGATACACAACCTAAAATAAATAAATAAATAAACTTTATTTGGAAAATTTCTATTAACGGAATTCCAACAAAAGCTAAACTCGATGAAAGAAGAATTGCCGTAACTAGGCACTGTGAATTTTGCAACCACCACCTTGTGGATTTGCTCCACCTGCTCATTGAATGTCATCGCACTAAACAAATCATTGCCAAAGTCGATTGAACAATTTTGAACGAAATTAACAAAATAAGCCTACAAAATAAATAAAAACCTCATGAACTACTACAAAAAATTTAAAAAAAAATTGGACAAACAGGTTCGTGTGCCTCGCTAATATCTGGTGGAGTATATGGTTCTTTAGGAACAAAAATATCTTTAATAACGCACTCATAGGTAGTGGCAACAACATTATTAATTTCATCACAAACCAAATTCAGAATTGGAAATTTATAGTTAGTGATGAGGAAGATTACAATATAAAACATAAACCAAAGAAAAATAACGATACCAAAAGAAAAAAAAAAAAACATAATAGTAAATGAGATAAACCAAAACCTAGTTTTTTTAAACTTAATTTTGATGGATCAAAACTCGATTCAGGAATCACATCTATTGGTTTTGTGATTCGAAATCACAATGGAGAGGTTGTTAGCCTCTATGCAAAAAAATAAAATTTCAACTTAGTTTTAAAAGCTGAAGCCTTTGCTCTTAAATCCGGCCTTCAAGAGGCTATCAAGCTACAAATTAAAAAAAATAGAAATTGAAGGTGAAAGTCTTTATGTGCTCAAGGCACTCCAAGCTTTGTGGAACTGTCCTTGGGAGGTCGGGATGATTATATACGATTCCAGACTGGACCTTCGCTTCTTTGACGAAGTCCATATTAAGCATGTTTTTAGAAAAATCAACTATGTTGTTGACCGATTGACCCATCTGAAAATCTCGACCCCAACACCAATTTTTCTGAAGATCCCGAACTTCATGTTCTCATCCGCAAGGATGCTTTAGGTTGGACTACCGTACCTCTCGAGTTAGTCCAACCTAACCGCTTTCCATTATCAAAAAAAAAAGTTTTTTTTTTGTTTTCTTTATAAAAATGTTAACTTTTATTTTTTTATTTTTTAAAAATCTTTAATGAAAACATATATACATATACTTACAAGAAAAATTAAAAAAATAAACGAGGAGAAAAATGTCAGTTTAAAGACACCTAGAGAAATCTTAAAAATTTGTGAATATCAAGAGAAAAAGACAATAGCTCGTGGATTTATCATTTATTTATTAATTTATTTTTTTATTATTTTTCCATTTACTCATTATTATAAATATTTTTATCCGAACAATAAATATAGCAAACAAATCTCTTCAAAATTAAAACAACTAGTTGTATTTTAATCAACTCAGGCAAAGAGCTGTAGAAGTAAATCCTCATCCAGGCAAAGATTCAAACTCGAAAGTAATCATATGGTCAAAGCTTCATAATTGCAAATATATCAAACGGTGAATTGGCAAAGGCTGAACGTGTGAAGATGCATCATAGCAGCACCACTGCAGTGCCATTTTTGTCCCAGCAAACGAAAGCTTAAAGCCTTAGCCTAAAATACACTGTGATTCATAAGCAATTAGCTTACTCCATTAATTAACAACTTTAATCGTTAAGTAAGCATAGTTTTAGGAGGGCAATATTAGCAGTAACATCCCACCAATCACTTTCCGATTTCCACAAGCTCGCCCAAAAAAGGTTTCCAAAGTAAACCTAAAATACTGGAGAACAGAAATTACTCTTTTAAGTCTTTTAATAGAGATTGTGATGGACACTTTTTTTTTTAAACAACCATTTATATTTTCTTGTGTGGAGGAGTAGATGTTAAACAGAATCCACTTTTAAGGTATACATCAACCTACCCGACTTACTCGACCCATATAAGTAGACTTACAAACTCGGACTCAAGATTAAAAATTTACCTGTTTTTTCGGGCTGGACTTGGATTGAGTTTAGAATTAGGGACTAAGGTCTATATCCGTCCAAATTGGGTTTTGGGTAGGCGGGTTCCGGATGTTTTTTTTTTATGTTTTAAAATTTATATATAAACAAAAATTCATATCTATATATTACTAAAACCAAACACATTTTGCTTACTGTCGCATTTTAAGGCATGTCAGGTATGATTTTTTTGAGTTATTTACAGATTTTTTTACACTATATTTACCAATATGTCATTGTTTTTTAATTAAAAAAATTGTTATTAAAATTACTAAACGAGTCCATTTATTTATTAATATCAAGTAGATTATTATCAAAACATAAAAAAGATTTTCTTACTACAAATTTAAATTTGAAATAAATTTTTCAACGTAATTTTTATAATATAAATTTTATTTGGTTATTTTTATATGATTTTTTTTTCTTTCTAAAAGATATTAAAATATCAATTTTATGTTTAAAAGTACATTTAGCCTATAATTAAATATTTTTCGATTAATATTAATACATAATACGTAAAAATTATTATATAATATTTTTTATTTAGATAAAACCGCACAAGGTACAAACACTAAATTAATGTTTAAATAAAAATGGACTTTTAAGCTGGATTATCTGGCACACATGCTCGACTCACGAGCGTTCAGTTGAGTTATCAACTCATATATTAATACTGTATTAATGATTGATCAATCGTCAAAAACACTATGTTTATGAAGAAGTACAAAAATAATTAAATATAATTTTCTTTTACGAGCCTCTCAAGTAAAACTAAAATTTATACAAGTTAGATGTAGGTGGGAGGGTAAGTATGGTGATTTGGAGGTGGTCCATTAACACGTGAGAAATGATAACATATCTCATCCTCACGCCTTACTCAATAATTACTAAATATTTGCACCGTTTTCTTCCACTGCATGGCCTTCTTTTATGATTACCCGCCCCACTTCAATTCTTGACCAGAGTTAACAAATTAACTATGATTAATTAGCACCACCATTAATTAGAACACTCTATTTTTTTTATTTTTTTTAAAAAAAGAAATACATATCTTGTAATCTCTATCATTTGTAGACTGAACCCGAATTCGGCGACTCTCTCATACGGAGTACATTATATGCTCCTTCTTTAACTCTAGTTTGAGCTTCATTTTATCAAAACTTAATGCACAAGCTCGTGCTTAACTCGACTTGTTTACACGAACCCAAATTTAACCTCTGTAGTTATCATCTTTAAGTATTGAAACCTGTATTTCACGGGGATTAGTTAAACAGTGTACAAAAGTTTCCACGTCAAATATAAAATAATAAATGGGCTGGAAAATGTTTATAACCGCTAGGTTTCACCCTAATCACATAGGTGTAATGATGGTAATTAATATAATCGCTCTCTCTTTTGGACCTTTTTGGCTGAACTTATGATGGGTAGGTACGTGGGCGGTGGATGGTTGTATCACTTATATCAATTGAATCGTACTTTAAAATTGTTCACTCGATCTATTAACTACCCAAGCTTCCCTTCACCCAAAACTATAAACGCAGTTGATTGGTAGGTTGAGTTTTTTCGGGTTCAACCAGCAAATCAAGCTTGTAACTCATTTGTGAATTAAAAAAAAAAGCAGTTATGGTAGTCGTGAATAAATAAAAAAAAGCATCAACTATGATAGTCAAAGAGTCGTATACAAAAATGCAACAACCCGTAACTAAGGTAGTCATGAATCTAAAAAAAAAAAGCGAAATTGTTGTAAACATAAGGAGGTTTTCCTCATACAAAAGTCGAGATTGTTGACGTAATTTTTTTCTTCCTGATTTGGAACCATTATTTGCTCATAGCTATATCATAGTACAAAGATACAATGTATCATTAAACAATGGCAGATGAGAACAAAAGCACCGGTGCCGCGATGAAATTATGAGGAAGGCGCAGACACATCAATTTAGTAGAAATTTGTTAGAGGTTCACATAAACAAATTCAAAAGTTTGATTGGGTTGATGTTCAAGAGACGTTGGTGGTGGCGACGGACCTGGCAAGTGGAGATGGTAGTCACCCAAAAGGCATTGTTGTTGAAGAAGACGATGATGTTTAAAAGAAGAAGTCAGATGTGGGTTCACGAGGCACCGATGTTTAAAATCCGTCGGAGATGACCATTATATCGATGCATATAAACACAAATTTTGATAATTAAGGTTTAAGAGAGGGTGGTAACTGGTAAGTCATTAGAACATTGAGTGAGCATCGGGTGAATGCTGGAACAGGTGATGACTCGGGTGGTGGTTCGGGTGATGGTTTTTAATATTCTCACCCTAAACTGTAACCGAACCATCAACCGATCAACCATCACCCGTATTCTAATCGCATTTTATCGAATTTTCGACCATTCGAGTGATTCGAATTTTCAGGTAACCTCCAGTTGCGTACGGAATTATCATCCCTAATGATGACGGTAAAAAATACAGAACTTGCATTTGAAAGTGATTTTGTTATTTATCAATTAGTGGGTTTGTTAATCCTGATTAGATCCTAAATAAGGCTCCAATTTTGCACGAATCTGTTAAATGGAAATGAGGAGTGTCCATTGGGTAGTTTGTCAAAACTGGAATGATTAGATTAAGGGCCCGTTTGGTTTAAACTTCGGAAACGGAAACGGAATGCAAACGAATCTAGTCCATACTTACACCCTTATTCATGAAGTTGTTGGGAATCATTCCTTGTGGTTTGAACTAATTATAGTAAAATTTGATTAGTTTTAGTACCCTATAGGGTAACAAAGTAGGGGGAAGCAAGTGCATTTTGCATAAAACCAACCGGAATGATTTCATGAATAAGATATATATATGGACTAAATTCGTTTTCATTCCGTTTCCGTTTCCGGAGTTACAACCAAAACGGAAGGTAAGGCTATTTAGCCCTTAAAACCGTGATTTGATTGATGTTATGCCTCATCTATCTATCATCTAACCAAATATATGCATACCAACCTGGCACTGTACGGCCTCCAAGTAATCTGTATAAATGTCGAACCTCTTTATTTCGTAGCAGTAGCCAAAAAGATATATTTACTCTGGTTTTCAATTTAAACATTAAATTTTATTTCATAATATTTAATTTTATAGGTGTTATTAATACTCAATTTTTTTATAAATATAATTTTAACTACCTTTTTATTTATTGTACATTCTACTATCGTTTTTACATAATTTTTTAAAATTATTATATAATATTAAATATTTTATTTTTATTTTTTAGATTTTTTATATTTTTTATCCTAATAACATTTATTAGGAAACGAAAGAAGTAAAACAATGGGTTAATAAGATTTTTCATAACAGGCAAAACGTTTAAAAAGACGCGATCGTACATGTTAGGCTATCAATTATCATCATGGGAATCATAATCACGAGCGTATCCACTTTCAAGTTATTAACAAGTATTAAAATGATTTTATTCTAAAAATTTATTGAAAAATAATATTATAATTAATATAAAGCTAGGCAGTAGTACTTACTGTAGTTATCAAATCCTGTCCACCCACGTAGCGGAACGTAAGATTTTGAATGCCCCTGTTATTCATAGTGGATCTTAAAGTCAATCTATTTGTCAAATATCGTTCACTAATAAAGGAAAACCAATAAGACTAACATGGATATTAGCATTAAGTCACGTTTACGACAAAAACAAAAAAGCTAAAGTCATATATTTGGCATTCAATCAACTCCCAAACAACATACGTGTGAAATTAATAAATTTTCACGTTAATATATTTTCAACCAATTTTTTTTTATTTATTATCGATTAGTTCGAATAAAATCCTATTATCCGAATTATGATTTTTTTTATATGACTTCCCATGATGTTCGTAGATGAACTTTTGCAATATTCATAGTTGTTTTTACACCATATTACCTTTCGCCCGTAACTACAAGTGCACCAATTGTCTTAGTTACAAAATAACTAATACGCTTTAGTTTTTATTATTTTTATTAACCCGTGACTTATACTGAGACCAAATGTTATACTTAAATATTTTTTCATTCGACATATTTAAAAAAAATTTATTCAATTTATTTTGAAAGTAATAACAAATGTTTAAGTAACACTTATTTTATTTTTTAAAAGAAATAACAAACGTTTAAGTAACACTTATTTTATTTTTTAAGGTCACGTCTAAATTGTGAACATCCTCCACTAAGTTAGAACAAATTCCGTGGGACAATAGTTTCCTACCTATAAAGATCTCGTTTGTAAGTGACAATTTAAAATTTGATCGTAAAGTGAAACATAAATCCGTATAAGGGAATTAATGAGCAAAAACAATAATGGACCAATTCCCTTTCTTTTTGCCTCTTATTTATTTATTTATGTTTGGGGATTTGTAAAGGGTTTTAAATTTGGCTTTTCCTTTTGCCCGACCTATCATTCCTCTCAAGTCGCACCTTACGAATTCATGAGTATATTAGCCTCACTTTCCGACTTTTAATTTTCTTTTTTTTTTCTTTTTCAGCGATGGAAGATGAAAATGGAATGCCTTTTGGTAGAAGGGCACCGAAAAGCAAGGGCACCATTGTCATCATGAAAGTAGCAAAACAGGACCCCTCCCCTTCAGATTAGACGCCTTAACAGCAACAACACTATCTCACGCTTGCATTTTACTACAAATTCATATAAATTGGTTTAGGATGAAATTTTATTTGTATTTTCTTCAATTTTGTTAGTAAGGGGAAATGATAAGTCAACCTCACCTCATCATTTGGTCTTGTTTCTTCCAAACACCCACCTGATCATTTCCCACTTTGTTTCTCACTTTAATTTATCAATTCCCTGCCATTCTTTTTAAGCTATATAACGAGCTATACTTTTATCATGGGATTCCCCATGCTCTACACAACACATATGTGCTTAACTGAATTCCATACAATTTCATTTCTCAAATCCCTTAACAATGAAGGTTCATCACCAGTTTGCACGTGCATTTTGGGATCTCCATCTCTCTGCAACTCTGATCTCCGATCATAATTCCACCTGCAAACGCCTCCGTCCTCTCGTTCCTAAGCTTTCTTCCTCCGACGCCACCATCGCCGTTGATCTCAAAACCTTCATCAGGCCCGACGGCGACCCTAAAAAGAAAGATACTCCCCCTCCCCCTCCCCCTCAGGTAAATCTCAGCTATAACGTATCGAAGTTAAGAAAACGACGCCGTATAATATTAATATTAAATTATTAATGGATGGCGTGTGTAGCAGGCGGAAACGACGTCGCATCAAGGAGGAACACGGTGGAACCCTACGCAAGAGCAGATAGGGATACTAGAAACGCTGTACAGAGGAGGAATGCGAACACCAAACGCGCAGCAGATTGAACACATCACGACGCAACTCAGCAAGTACGGGAAGATCGAAGGCAAGAACGTCTTCTATTGGTTTCAGAATCATAAAGCTCGTGAGCGTCAAAAGCACAAGCGTTCTCTTCCGAGTAACTCTTCTTCTTCTGCTGCTGCTCATGCTACATCCTCCGTCACTTTAAATTTTGACAACTCTAAGGTATGTCTATATCATAACTTAAATACGTTTTATACGTTTAAGGTTTTAGCTGACACGTACGTACTTTGTGCTTGAATGTATAACGCAGGAGGATTTAGGGAGAGAAGAGCAAATTTCCAAGTCATGCAAGAAGAAGTGTAGGACATGGACGTTTGATAGCTTATTACCAGGAGAGAACACCATTATTGCTAATGGTGATGATACTAAGAGTACTAGTGATAAGAGCAAGGAGGAAGATGAAGATGTTGGAGACAAAAAGACTCTTAAACTTTTCCCGTTACACCCAGAAGGCAGGACGTCTATGATGGGTCTGTCAACAATTTAACTGTAATAATTGTAACTTTTAATCATGAGATGAGAGCTATAGGGTTTTATGTTAATTGTGGGAGAATTAATGTACTGTTAATTTTAGCTAGCTTTTCTTTCTTCTTTTTTCTGAACAAATGATTACCTCTTGGGTTTCATGGAGAAAGAAGAAGGAGAAGGTGTTATATAATTTGTTTTTGGATAATACTATGTAGCTCTCTCTATGCAACTCCGTTATATTCTACTTCTTATTTCGGTATCGAAAGAAGGATATGATTTACGTGCACAAGAGCCACTTTCGCAAGTTTAACACAATTATTTCTAAAGTTGTATGCAACCACACAAAGAGCAAGAATGAGTGGGGACTTTACTCATGAAAATGAATCCCTCCAAAACAAAAGTGTAACCTTGAGCATGATGCCGCATGCATTCTAGCTTCAAAATGAATCCAAGTAGTAATCCTCAACCCAATGATCATCTTCCAATCAAGGGAGTAGCTAAATGTAGACAAAGGTTGATGAATTTGGAATATACACACAAAGCTTCAATATTGTATCTCCATCAACCGGAGGCGAAACCCCTAACAATTCATTTGTTTATCCTCTCAGAAGGATGAGTACGTTGAATCGAAGAAAAGCCTTAAGATTATTTGCCGTTGTTGAAGCGAGGAGCTAGGGCAATGGAAGGGGACATAGGAACGCCAAGTTTGTCCTTCTTTCAAACTTGATGGCAAGGACGGGTTCAAATTTTTTTAAACACCATAAATCAAAGTCTTTTATCCTTTTTCTTTTCGGTTTGTTCGATCGGTACACAAACAAAGCTATCCATGTTTCTTTATAGATCTAATCCTCAACCCAATGATCATCTTCCAAGCAAGGGAGTAGCTAAATGTAGATAAAGGTGAAGGAATTTGGAATATACACACAAAGCTTTAATCTTGTATCTCCATCAACCGGAGTCGAAACCCCAAACAAGGGGGACACAGGAACGCCAAGTTTGTCCTTCTTTCAAACTTGATGGCAAGGACGGCTTCAATTTTTTTAAAGCACCAAATATCATATTCTTTTATCCATTTTTCTTTCGGTTTGTTCGATCGGTACACAAACAAAGCTATCCATGTTTCTCTATAGATCTATGGCTCGTTTGATATCGCTAGAAATCATTCCCGATAACGGAATGATTTCGAATCAATTAAAAACTATGTTTGTTTATATGTCTTTTACACATGAAAGCAATCTAATAATTTTCATTTTCATTCCTTCCCCTTAACCGATTACATTCCGTTTCCATTCCACCACTCCAACCAATTGGCAATAGAGCGGGGTCGTGTGCATCCAAGCGCACATGCGCGTTAGGCCCAAGCCCAGCACATAAACCCGATGAGGTTCCATACTAAAACCAATTGGCAATAGGAGGAGTAGTCCACCGACCTTATATATTAGGATGGGAAGTATCAATCTTTCGATGTGAGAACTAATTATCTCCAACAGTAAGCAAGACAAAACCTTTATTTTCTGGTTCCGTCTTTGAGTTTTCGGGATCGATCTTATAAATCTTACAATCCTCACATAAAAAGGACAATTCTCTTTTCCCACTCAAATAAATATGCCCCAATTTTCCAAACCTAATCTATAAATCCTATTATCTTCAGAATTCGTCAAAACTAGGACCGTGCATATGGCTAGGACTGGTGAATAGGGATGTCAATGAGTCGGGTTTGGGTCGGGGAGTACCCTATTCATCCCCATCCCCGTTTAGTATAACGCTCTTCATCCCCATCCCCATACCCGTTCGGATATTAAAAATTGTCCCCGTCCCCATCCCCGTCGGATATTTGCCCCCATCGGGGAATACCCGTCCCCGTTTAATTTACCCATTTAAAAACTTGTTGGGTTTTCCCCGTTTAATTTCCCCATTTAAAAACTTGTTGGGTTTTCCCCGTATAATTACTCGTTGCCATCCCCGTTTAACTTTCAAGAGTTTTGACAAAAAAATTAATTTGGATAATAAAATTTTTGTAACTATATTGAAGTTCTTATTACTAGTCAAACAGACGAGAATACATTGTCTTTGCAAGACCGACAAAAATATTTACTTGGATAATAAATTTTTTCGAACTGTTTTGAGATCTTATCACTTGTCAAACAAACGAGAATATATTATCTTTGCAAGACCATCCCTGCATATTGTAGCAGCAACGGGATTACACTATTCTTGCAAGTAGAATATATCAAAACTAAATTGACATAGGTTAACATTATATATATATATATATATATATATATCTTGTGTAAGTAGGAACGAGTATGGTACTCTTAAGTCTTAACGTACAAAAGTGTATATAGTATACAAACATTTAGTTCATGGATACAAGATAAATTTCAATTCATATAATATTATTATACATTTTAATTTGAAATTTTGATGTGATTTAGTTGGTTGTTCAACACATCACCTTATCCAATATGCCAAAGTATAGGTTCATATATTGTGTGTATATATTAGGTTTTGTTCGTTCAAGTAGGAATGTAGGATCGAGATTCGAAATACAAACTAGTATAAACTAAAATAATTATATCTTAATAATATTTTGATTACGGTCTCAAGATAAAATATTATATTATTCTAACATTTTAATTTTAGGATTTAGGTTGCACCGTCAAAATATGTATTTGACAAACTATGAACCTAAGATGAAAACACAACATGTAGTGTGCGATGCATTTGATCATCGCGATTTGACGTTTACAAATTACGACGTATTCAAAATTTTCGCGAATGTGTTGTTATCCTCGTATGATCGAAAACCAAATTGATATAGGTTAGCATTAGCATGATTTACACACATATAATTATCAAAAAAAATATTTAAACTAAAATCACATTTGAAAAAATGCATTGTGTGTAAGTAGGAATGAGTTTGATAGTAATCATAGTATGATAATCTTAATCCTTAAAATTCAAAAGTGTATATAGTTTGAAATTTTAGTAATCATCGGTAAATTTTTGAATTTAAACACAATTTCTGAAATAAATTTCGATTAAACTTAAAACTACAATGAAAGTATAATATAAATACAATTTGTTTATTTATGTATTCTTCACGGAATTTCCGTCGGGGTTCCCCGTCGGTTTCCCCGTCGGGGTTTCCCGTCGGGTTTCCCCGTTGGTTTCCCCGTCGGATTCGGATTCGGATCGGGGAGCGGGGCAAATACCCCTATCATCGTCCCCGTTCCCATACCCAAGCGGGGAATCAATTCTTACCCCGTCCCCGTCCCCATCCCCATTTAAATTCCCCATCCCATTCCCATCCCCATTTCCATGACGGGTAATACCCGCGAATTTCGGGGAATCCCCGACTCATTGACATCCCTACTGATGAACAATAATTTTCAAAACCTTGGATTGGAATTTTTTAAATGTGTATATTTTCAAATTTTTAAATTCGGCGGGTATCGAGATAGACTTGCAACTTAAGTTGACCAAACCCGGATCGGTTGGAGAAAACTGGCGGGCATGGATAAGGGTGAAAGCCGGAATGCCCAAATTGTCTGTTCAACTGGACTAGGCAACACACAAATATTGGTTTGGAATTATATATATATATAAATATATATATACATATAAATATATAATAGTATTATTTATGATAAAATAATTTACATTTGTTATATTAAATAATATAGAATATTATGTACATAATATAATAGGCAAAATGGTAATAAATAGCCCTAAAGTTGGTATTTGCGTCTGGAGACACGAACTTTAAAAACTCGAAATAAAGCACAAATTTTAGGGGTGGTTGCGTTTTATAGCACTAGTATGATACTAGTGGATTTTCCTCCTTATTTTGTTGGTGTGGGCCACTTGACGCCGAAAAATGATAATTTGGCATAATTTTTAAGTTTTGGTCACTTATATATTAACTTTTTTCTAACTAAAAAATATAATACAATAAATTTAAAAATTATATACAATAATTTTTTTTTGAGATTATAAATTTTGTATGGGTATATATGTAGGATTGTTTTAATGAATATATTTTAGTATCAATAGTTAACATTAATTTTTCTATGTAAACACTTCATCTTATAAATAAATTTAATTTTGGTATATATGTTTTTTTTTATTATAATCATTTATTGTTAGTATAAATAGTTATGCTAACTTTTTTTTTTATAAATGTTTCGACTATAAAGTCTATTAGTTTTTTAAGTAATTTATTTTGGAAATACATTTTATTTTTAGAAACGTAATTATTAAATTTAAGAAAATTTTAGAAAATAAATAATGTTAATTAATTGTGGTTAGTTTTATTTTAATTCGATTTACAAAATAATGATTTAAATTCCGTATTTAAAAAATGGAGTGGGATGATATTAACTAGTTTTCAAACTATTATAAAACAACGACGTTTTTGTAAATATCTATATGTATACCTTTATTAAAGTATGCGACGTTGATGCTGACGTGATGGCCTCATGAACTTTCTCGTAATAATTGTTTTACTAAATCACTAATTAAGCCAATACATCTTTTTTTTTTGAATCTAGATTCTAAAAAGTAATTTTTACGGTTATCCTTGTAACGTAACGTAAAGATTTCATCAGTAACAATCTTGATGAAAAAGATCTATTTTAACCAGAAAATTTTTATTTAAAAAAAGAAGAAGTAAAACTTGTGGAATAATCAAAAAAAATAAAACTTCTTATATAAACTATTTTCTAACGTAAAATTTGAGGGAGAAGCTCTATTATAAAACTTCTCAAATAAGTTATTTTAAAATGTGAAACTTGCAAGAAAGGTTTTATTGTAACCCCACTTAACTTTCGCTATATATATGGATTACCTAATTGTGGAGGTTTCATCGATCTCTTACGTTTTTGTAAGTAGGTTTCCTTTTTGTTATTCCAAGTAAACATTCAATCTCTTCATCTTGAACAAAATTTTTTTCCCATTGTTGTGTCTCCTAAATGTGTTCTAATATTCGATTTTAAAGAGATCAACACAATCAAGTATCGGTGATAGATTAATAGTTTTATGTTATCGGTTCATTATGTCATATATAATTTTATTGATATCTATGTTATTGCAAATAAAAAGATAGTTTTTTTCGTATATCTTTAATATATACATCGATGATATTCTTTGGTATATATCATTACCATACGCAAGTTTCAAATTATTTATTAACGAATACACGTGCAAGGCACGGTCCGCACGGACTATGAACTAGTTTTAGATAAAAGTAGTGGTGACATCTCTAGTTGAATGATAAGTGGTGTTGGCGTTCTTTGCTTTACTAATTTAAATAGATAGATTTGTAAAAATATTTTTAAAAATTATATTCTTAAAGAAAAAGAAATATGTAAGTAGTTAAGTCACAATATAAAAAAGAATATTACCGTTTTAGCGTTATTGTATTTTATTTAGTTAGGAAAAAGTTAATGCACATACACGTGACCAAATTTATTTTAGAAAATGTCAAATCATTCTTTTTCGGCGCCATGTTAGTAAAATATTTTGGATATTTTACCGGAATCATGCTTGTGCTATAAAATGCAACCATCTCCTAATGTTAATGCTTTATTTTGAGTTTTTAAAAGTTCGTGTCACCGGATGCAACTAGGGGTGAGTCACAAACCTAAACCGCCGGTTTAAGTTTGCAAGTCATTGGTTGGGTCAAACCTAAACCCAAACCGAGGGAATGAAAACCGGTTTGCCGGTTTAGCCCCGTTTGTTTTATGAAAAATTATAATAACCGGGAATTGAAATAAAAAAAATAAAAGTATAAAACAAACCGGAATTGAAATTTAAATTAAGTAAATAAAAAAAACGGAATTGATTTTTTTTTAATAAAAAAGGGCTTGAACCAATTTCCTGGTTGCATACGTATCCTCTTGGGGTTAAGAGGTATCAAAGTCCACGCAGTTCTCCGACCTTGACTTACCTTTTTTGGACTTCCGATTTTTTTTTTTACCCCGCTTACCTTTCGGGCTCGGACTCGGAAGTAGTGCCGCCGTCTTCGGAGTTGGTATCCGATTTGGAGTGATATATCTGGGCATTGCGTTGTTTTCGCTTCGCCGCCCTTATCCAATCTTGAATACAAACTTCCATCTCCAACTTCTCGGGCTTCAATTGAGTTCTTTTTGTGACCGAGTTTGTTCCCGCCTTGGCTAAATACTTGCTCCACCGCAACCGTTGATGTGGGCACGTCCATGAGTTGTTGTACAATTCTCACTAATGTTGGATATTTGGGTGCTAGTTTCTTCCACCAATCAAAAATATCAAAATCACAATTAAAACTAAAACATGTGTTAAGATAATCTTGATATTCCGCATTTGAGGATGAATATCTAGGTGTTTTTGTTCTTTTGGTTAAAATTTATTGTGCTTTTTATTCATTAGCATGGAAATCTCTAGTTCTCCACTATTTCTCGAGATACCCTCTATTTTTCAAGCTTTCTGCTTCTAGCTCCTTCTTGTAATCAAGGTTTCGACACCTTCAATTGGCTTTGCTTTCTCTCCCAGTCTCACTGTGACCCGAAGTTGGTTTCGGTTCAAGTAGATATGGTCTCAATATCCTTTCTCCGGTTAACGCCATTCTAGTTACTCATTAGTTACACTATTGTTTCTTGCTTCACGCGTGAGCCTTAATACACTCCTTTAAGTTTTCAGATCCAAGTTTCTATATCTATTCCACCAAAGGTTGTGTGTTTGGTTTATTCACTGTCGGCACTTAATTTATGGACTTGTTTAAACCAAGCCTATGCCTTTTTTTTTACCAAGTTGGTTTTACATTTTTGTTGACAAATGATAAAAGTTGGGGAAAATTCAATATTAAATTGAATAAACTTTGTCATTGACCTTGAATCTCTGGACTTTTATAAGTTCGTACTCTTTTAGCTTAAACAAAAAGCACAATTTTTTTGGTAAGCCATTCTTATGTTTTTTAAATTGTGTATTTTTCTTTACACAATAAGCATAATCAAGGAAATTTCTCGCGATGGATAATATATTTTCTTCCAAATGGATAGGATCCACTCAAAATGGCTCACAACCAACAAATCTCGTATCGAAATCACATTGATTGTAAGGGGGGTATGTAAAAATTGGTGTCAAACTATCTTTTTTTTTTTTTATTAAACAATAATTTCTATCAAGAGGAAATAAGATTCTGAACCTACTGGTTCCGTCTTCACAAAAAGGTCTCCATTGCGCTTCCACACCATGGTGTCTCTTAACGAACTAAATTTATAAATTATAAAAAATTTCATACACAAATAACAAATTGAAAATTGAAAATTGAAAGAGTTTCTTTGTTTCACGTTATGCGGTCTGATGGTATGGGATACGTCTTGATGTTGTGAGTTGTGTTAGGAAGAAGAGTTGATATGTTCGTTAGAAGGGGTTGATGATAGGTAATCCCAATCTGAAGGCTTAAAAGAAGAGTTAAATATGAGGTTTTCACCGGTGGTCTATAGGAGTTGTACTCTGCATTGCTTCTACAAACATGTACTCATTGTTTCTTCCTCGCTTTGCTTGCGTGACGCTTCCTTTGGGTGCTCCTCATTGATTGACTTGTTGTGATCGAAGTTTTCTTTTGATGTGATTTTCTTTTCTTTTTTTATTTTTTTGTTTGTTTTGGTTCTCTTATGACGGTTAGTCCGTCAGCCGATTTGATATGCTTTTCGATCCATTGAACGGTGTGTCGTCTAGTACATCGAACCGTTTTTCTTTATAAAAAAAAGAACAAAACAAAATAACGCACGAAAATACAAAGAGAAGATGATATTCTCCAAGAATTTAAGGACATGATTAAGTGGAATTAGTTGTCTTTTTTTTTTTCCAACAACTTGGTGGAAATTTTGGTACAAAATGAATAAAATCTATATACAACTATTAATGTCAAAGCAAATTTTTCTACGCGTCATTTTCTTATTAACTTCGTGCCACGTGTCATTTTCTCATGCATCCTCAATTTATAACTTTACTAATTAATTAATACATACAAATCATTAACATATGTATGTCCCCGGTTGCCTTCGATTTGACCCCGAGACAAAAAGCGGTATTAAGTGCCTCCAATAAGTGAATATCCAAGATTTTCTTCTTGTTATACCCATTGATGGGCTTGGGCAGTGTATGTCCCCGGTTGAGTATCACTCGGTCCTTAAGTATCGCTTGGTGATTCAACTTTATCCGGTTAATGGGACTTGACCTATGTCCGACTGTCAAAAGCATTAAGATGTTTTTGGGGAGCATGTTGTTCATTGTAAAGAGCTTCCTAGCTTCAAATATAGACATGATCTAGTCCGTGATGTTTTATGCGACGTGTTTGGGAGAGCGGGAGTTTCGGTTAAGAAGGAGGCGCCTGTGACCTTCTTGACTGATCCACGTGAGGGAAGATATACGTTGAGGTCGGCGGACGTCTTAGTGTTTGGATGGATGAATGGGAAGCATCCTTGTATTGATGTGACAGGGGGTTTTCCACTGGTTATTCTAGGCAATGGACCTTTTGTTGTGGGTAAGACGACACTTAATGCAACTTCTGTTAAGGTGGCTAAACATGAGAGAACTTGTGTCGAAAACCACTGGTTAGTCTAGGTAATGGACCTTTGATTTTCTTGCGTCCGATGCTGTTGAGGTTCTTAAGAGGGTGCAACGGGTCTTACACTGTACGGTAACATTATGTCTCCTAGGTTATCAAATGTTGTTGTTAGGAGAATCGGTTTTGCAATTCAGAAAGGGTTGACATCGCAACTTGTTGTTTGCCTCCCTCTAACTCGATGTAATTAATTATTAAATTAATTAAGCTGCAATGAGTTAAATTATATATGTAATATATCTATACTATTTCCATTTATAATTTTACCACAATCTTCTACTTATTTTAAGATATATATTATTATCAAATATTATTTAAAAATATTTTCACCTTTATTTACAAGATCATTAGATTATTTCATATTCTAACTTTAATATATAAATATATAATGTTTATATTATTTCATAAGTACTCACCAATTATCAAATGTATAAAATATTACAATAAAAATGTTACATATTCTTTGTTTTGTAAGGATAACATTTAAAAATACCTAAAATAAATTTTAAATTGAACTTTTTATAACTTCTATTTATTTAACATTTATATTCTAATTTTGAAAGTAAATTTTATTTTCCTTTTATAAATTATTTATTTCACTTTACATTTGTAATAGTTATCAAAGTTAACTTACTTTTACATTATATGATTATTGAAAAATTAGAATGTATAATATTTTCTTAATTAAATTATTTTTATTGTTTATCTATAATATAATTTATATATCGATAACATACATAATTAAATTTTAACTTCTTTTCAGTTAATTTATTTAAATTACAATATATTAAAAGTATTTTATAAATAAAAAAATTACCTATTAAGTTTTAAGATTACGTCCGCGCCTTGACACGAGGAACTAAACTAGTCATTCTTTAAAAACGAGTTGAGATGAACAACTAATACCATATCATATATATATATATATATAAATAAATAATTGATAAATAAATAATTGACGAATGATGGAAAATTATTAAAGACGAGGACAATTACAAAAGTAGCCCACCACCCAACTTTCATAGTGTGATAAGACGAAAAATAAATAATATCAAATGAGAAAAAGACTTCCTTAGACTAAATTTTGATGGATTAAAACTTAATTATGGAAAAACTTCCATATATTAGTTCTATCATATGTAACTATAGTGGTGAGGTCGTTTTCCTCAGCGCAAAGAAAAACCAACCATAATTTTAAAATTAAAGGAAAAGTTCGAACCTTAAAATGATGAGGCGATCAAACTAAAAATCCGAAAGATGAAAATGAAAGGTGATAATTTGTATGCGATTTCGGCAATCCAAGATCATTGGAGTTGTTCTTTGGATATCTAGATACTTATATTCGACTCCATGTTGGATCTTTGAAGTGTCAACGAAGTTCAATTAAGCATATTTATAGATAAATTAATTGTGTTGGTGACTGTTTGACCAAATTGAAACAATGGATCCCACGACAAATTTTTTAGCTTCGTGTTTTTGTTCGTAATGATACTTTCAGTTGAATCGCAATTAGGATGTGAACTAATGTAACTACTATCCACAACGAAAAAGTAAAACCTCGATCTAGCATGAACGAATAATTCAGAAGCTTTCAGATAATGATTTCATACACCATTAATTCCAAAAAAACAAATTTATGATAACAAAATGTAGCTATTTTAGCATATAAACTTTAGTGTAATTGACCCCGTACTTGTAAATCTTATAAGTATTAAAAGAGAGTTCTTCCTTACCACGTGTCGCGTCTACGTTTATCGAAGCTTCAAAAAAATTTATAAAAAGTAAATCTTAAATTGTTTTTTATTAAAAATGATTTAGGTTAATTTTATTGTAACAAGAATATCTCCCATATTATCACGTTCAGCTTCTCAACCGTTTGAACCGTTTTTTTCTTCACCCTGTTAAATAAAAATGATTTAACGTAAATTTTTTTATAAATCAAATCTAAAATCCAGATTAATCACAACTCAAAAATATTCAAATTAAAATTATAAATTTTCACATTCCCCAACAAATTATAAGAAATAATTAGTTAGTTTTTTTTAATATTAATTTTAAAAATTTTATTTTAAAAACAAACTAGATCGTTGATCTACACTAAATGATTTATATGTTTAGAAGCACAATATGTACAATTTAATATGTTATAATTATAAATATAACTTGAATTTGGTACCGTATTATATGTATAATAAAAGATAGTTAAATTTGTAATGAATAACCAAGATTAAGTTATATAAAAAATTATTTTATCATACAAATATTTTAAATAACTATTTAGTCACGTCCCGTGCGGTGCACGGGAATTACACTAGTTTTATTTTTACATATAACATATTTGTGATTGAAAATTAATATTTAAGAAAAGAAAGAAAGAAATAAATAATCAATTTCCTTCAAGAAAAAAAAAAGAAAAACATAATCAACCGTCTGCAAATAAAACCGTTCATAATGGTGAGTATCAACGGCTAAGAAGTCGTGAGGCACCATCTTAGGGTTTGGTCGGACAACATCCTAATATATAACAGAGACTGTTCACTCGCTAGCCGGTTGCGGTGCAGTGTTGTTCTGCGCTCCCAAAAAAAATAAAATTCTCTCCTCTCATCGCCGTTTCCGCCGTCGCCGTCGTCTGGTGGTTCTATCTTCCTTATATTTCTCAGAAAATCTTGAATTTTTTTTCCAGGTGTTAAAGTTCATCGTTTGACCCAATTGTTGTTCCAGTTTCGATCTGCATCTCTTTGTTTTCTGACCAATTTCTGTAATAATCAAGAGGAGAGGGGTTCACACCCTAAAAAACAGTTTTCCGATAAAATCTGAAAAAGAGGGATTTCTGGAGATATGGCTCAGGCGCAAGTTCAACCACTGGCCCCATCGGCAAGCAACGGTGTGGTAGCTGTCAGCTCTCCCGCGGCGGCGGCTCCTGGATCGAGCCCGTTCGTTACGACGTCTCTTTACGTCGGAGACTTAGACTTCAATGTGAACGACTCTCAACTGTATGATCTGTTTAGCCAGATCGGCCCGGTTGTGTCCGTTAGGGTTTGCAGAGACTTGACCACTCGACGATCTCTTGGTTATGGTTATGTCAACTTTAGCAACCCTCAGGATGGTGAGTTTATGCCCTTATTTTTGGATTCATTGTTTTTATTCGATTCTTTGTGCTTCTGATTATCGTGCAACCGTGTTTGAAGACCGTCCTGTAATTGCAGAAATATTTGGTTCTCTGTAATGCTGAAATGTCATTGTAATTTTCACATTTCACTTCTGTAGATTGTAATGTTGTGAATGAATAGTCGCACACAATGAGCTTGACTTTTCGTGTGAGGGTATATTTAGAGGTAATGTTGTAGTTTGGATGGAGTCTGTCCTTATCCAAATAACCAGCTATATACGATATACAATGGTTCGACTACAGTTATGAACTCAATTGCTTACTGCTAATTGCAGAATGAACCTCTAGTTGTGCATTGATTCACCCGCTTATAGAAGTTTTGGTTTAGCTTCTGTTAAAAACTTCAAATCTTATCTTATCGAATTTTGTACTGTAATGGTATTCCCTCATGTATTGTGGCGTTTGAAGATTTTTGTAGTCTGTTTTACTTGTTCCTCAACTAATACTACACTGATTGAATGTCGTGTTTTTAAAAGTATTTTGTAAAGCTAATATGAATCCATTTTCTATTAATTGATTTGTTTGAACATATTTTGGAACCAATTTTGGTTTATTCTTTCAGCTGCAAGGGCCTTGGATCTTTTGAACTTCACTCCGCTTAATGGAAAGACAATTCGTGTAATGTACTCACACAGGGACCCTAGTGTTCGTAAAAGTGGAGCAGGAAATATCTTCATTAAGGTACTGATTGGTCCTTTATACACATGGAATGGAACTACTTTTCCTATATCATTTTAGAAAATTGATTCTTACTCTGATTGCTTTTAACTTGCAGAATTTGGACAAGTCTATTGATCACAAAGCACTACATGATACTTTCTCCTCCTTCGGTAACATTCTCTCTTGCAAGATAGCTACAGATGCCAATGGACAGTCTAAGGGATATGGGTTTGTTCAATTTGAAACTGAAGAGTCCGCCCAGAATGCAATTGATAAACTCAATGGCATGCTGATCAATGATAAGCAAGTTTATGTTGGACCTTTCCTTCGTAAGCAAGAGAGGGATTCTACATCCACCAATTCCAAGTTCAATAATGTCTATGTGAAGAATCTTGCTGAAGTTACCACAGAAGAGGACTTGAAAAATATATTTGGTGAATTTGGCACCACGACTAGTGTTGTAATAATGAGGGATGGTGACGGGAAATCAAAAGGCTTTGGTTTTGTAAATTATGAAAGTGCAGATGACGCTGCAAGAGCAGTTGACGCATTAAATGGAAAGACAGTTGATGACAAAGAGTGGTATGTTGGAAGAGCTCAAAAGAAGTCTGAAAGGGAGCAGGAATTGAAAGAGAAGTTCGAGAAGAGTGTGAAGGAAGCTGCTGATAAGTTTCAGGGTGCTAACCTTTATGTCAAGAATTTGGATGACAGCATCGATGATGAAAAGCTGAAGGAATTGTTTACGGACTACGGAAAAATCACCTCCTGTAAGGTTTGTGTATGACTGAAATTAATCTTGATTACTATGGGGCCAATGATCTTTTCATACATAACTGTAAAATATTTCCATGCAATCGTCAGATTATGCGTGACCCTTCTGGAGTAAGCAAGGGATCGGGCTTTGTAGCATTTTCAACTGCTGAGGAAGCTTCTCGAGCTGTAAGTAGATATTTTTGTAAGCATACTTTTGATTATTAATAAAATATGTCCTTTATTATAAATGCTGACTTGTTTTTCTCCTGCCATTTGTATCAGCTTGCTGAGATGAATGGTAAAATGCTAGTGAGCAAACCTTTGTATGTTGCCCTTGCACAGCGGAAGGAGGACAGGAGACAAAGGTTGCAGGTATGTTCTACATCTGAAACTGCAAATGTATCTCAGCTGTTATGGAATTTATGCTTATTTCATCTTTAGCATTCTTAAAAAATCTGTAAACCATATTTTTTGGGTGGAAGTAGGTAGTTTTGCCTAATTGTTCTATCCTGTGGTTCTTGACAGGCACAGTTTTCTCAATTGAGGCCAGTTGCAATGACACCTTCAGTGACTCCACGTTTGCCAATGTTCCCACCTGGTGCTCCTGGTATGGGACAACAAATCTTTTATGGACAGCCTCCTCCTATGATGCCTCCCCAGGTAATTTCTTCATAATTATTTTTCTTGCTGGTATGAGAATGCTCTTTTTCATTATATTGTGTTTTTTTTCCTTCCTATTTTTGCCTTAAGTTTTAGAGCCCTTGTGTCTCAACTTTCTTTTGCAGGCTGGATTTGGGTATCAGCAACAACTTGTACCAGGAATGAGGCCTGGTGCTGCACCAATGGGCAACTTCTTTGTACCAATGGTGCAGCCTGGTCAACAAGGTCAGCGTCCTGGGGGAAGACGAGGAACTGGTCCTATGCAACAGAACCCACCTCCGGTCCCCTTGATGCAGCAACAGGTTGGTTAGCAGATTAAATGGCTTGATAATCGGTTTTTTACCTTGCTGAATATATTTTGCTTACGATATTCTGCAGATGCACCCTAGGGGTCGGGTCTACCGTTACCCACCTGGACCTGGCCGCAGCATGCAGGATGCTCCTCCAATGCATGGGGGCGCAGGTGGTGGTATGATACCGTCTTACGACATGGGAGGAGGTATGCCTCTGCGTGATGCAGCAGGTGGTCTTGCTCAGCCCATGTCTCTCTCCGCTTTGGCTACCGCTCTCGCAAACGCCGCACCTGATCAGCAGAGGACGGTAAGTATATAGAGATTTTCATCTTCATGATGCAATCTTTTTTTTTTTTTCCTTTTCTTGTTTCAAGGCATTGGTATTAATTTGTATGATTTGGGCAACAGATGTTGGGTGAAAGTTTGTACCCATTGGTGGATGCAATTGAGCACAACAACGCTGCCAAAGTAACCGGGATGCTGCTTGAGATGGACCAGACAGAAGTTCTCCATCTGCTCGAGTCGCCTGAGGCTCTCAAGTCTAAGGTTGCAGAGGCTATGGATGTTCTGAGGAATGTTACATTGCAGCAGGCCGGTGCTGCTGATCAGCTTGCATCCTTGTCTCTCAACGATGCTTGAATCTGCTTCTTAAATTTTCTTTCGATCTATGTTATCCTGTTGGGTTTGGTTGGACCGAAAACCAAGCATTTGTCGATGGTTGTTTCTGAATGATTGTTCTTAAAATGTTTCTTTCCGAACACTTGAGTACGATTGCTTGTGGATTTAAGCGGGTGTTATTTATGGATGATTTGGTAGTATGACATTTAGACATTTTGCATAAGTAATTGTTTGTGTTTTTCCCGACAGCTTCACCAAATGAATCTGGCTTTTCATGATTTCAACTGGCGCATGAAACTTCCGAGTTTGTTTTTTCACAATCTCTTGAAGCCCAGTTGCTTCTGAACCCGAAATATCCTTAACCTGTTCTCCCTGAATCAGGAGCCGTATATGTTTGAGTTTTGTCATGTCAAAGAGAGCACCTCTCACACTGAAAATTCATCTATAATACAGTTCTTCTGTTTATTCTTATGTATGCTTTTTCTCTTTCAATTTTTCCAGGGACAAATTCTGTTCGAAAAGGGATGTTGATGTCTTTTTGAAGAAATCAGTTTGAGTTCTCACGACGAACAAGAACGTCTTGAGAACAAAAGCGACAATCTTCGATTCTCTTCATCTCTTGGCTCAAGAACAAAGGGAAAAAAAAACACTTTGAACCCGTGGTGCAAGAACAAAGTATTGTCGGCTCATAGTTGTGTTTGAGGGGATGAAAACTTATTTTATGATTATCATCTTCAACCATTTCTCATCTTTATAGGGAAATGACCAAAATCATAATTTGATCATGGAGATATTGAGGTATGTGTAATTCACTTATCCACAATGATTGAAAGTTTTAAAGATGTGTTGTGTTATTAGGGTAATTTAAAATTAAATTGGGGGATTTAAGAAATGACAATTTAGTCATAATGATAATTTGACATCAATTTTAAATTTTAGAGCACCATGTCAACACAAGTGTAGTCCACTTAACTATTATATTTGCACATATATTGTTAAGACGATTGCAATTAATGGAAAGTCAATAAATTTGCGATAAAGACGTTATTTTACTTATAAGTGACACGTGACAAATGAATGATTTGATTGTAAAAATTTAAAACATGGTAAATAACGTGACTGCTAATATTTACAGAAGTGTCAGTTTAAACTCTACTATATAGGCCCTGTTAAGCATAAGAAGATGATCCGAGTTATCAAGAATTCTTTGAAGATGTTATTTTGTCCTTTCTTTTTTAAAATTCAATTCAACTTGAATTATCGAGATTAATATATTATTTTTGGAATTATAATCTCCAAATAATCTCAGTCTACCGAATGCGCTCATAGCGCTAATAGAATAATTATACTACTAAATGGACTACGTCAATTCTAGATTTAAAACCTTAAAGTTTATTTGTGGGTATCACATGGATTTACAAAAAAAAAATGGTAAACAAACAAAAATTTCAAACCCTCGTCATGTAGATTTTTTCTATAACATACTGCGTCTCTTAGTTTTAGTTTAAGATTCGTCGATTGTGTATTGTACATAATATATATCAAAAGTGGACATTTGAAATTTGTAACTAGTACTAGGTTATAAATCAAAGGGGTGTGTTATATACACAACATTCAATTTATTGGTTGTAAATAAAATTCTAAGGCATCGGTGTCAAACTATTATTTTTTCCATCTGAGCGCCATCAACCAACGCCTTTTTTTTCTCCGAAAAATTCAAAAAAATTAATAATAAATAAATAAATAAAAATTGGGCGACGGTTGATAGCTCTGGAATTGATTTGCAAAATTTTTTTAAGGCCTCGAAAAATCACTTAATTAATTCAATCATTCAATTTATATATATGTATATTTTTTGTACAAAATAATGTAAGTGACTTTGAATTCATTTGATAGAGGAAATTTATAAGGTTGAAGAGTATGATTAGGAATGAAGTTAAAAAAAACATTATATTGAGATAGATTTTGATTGGCAAAGGTTGCTACAAAAGTTTAATAATAAGCATTTTTAATAGTTTAAAAAAATCTATTTATAACTATACAACATGAAAAAATTCAATCAAGATGCTGCCGCCCAATTTTTATTTAGGAGAAAAAAAAGCACGTCGGCTCCAACGCCCACTTAACACTGTAATCGCGCTCAAATTTACGCTGGTAAAACGAACCTCGCTCTGTAGCTTTTTCATAAACTAAATCAGTGGCCACTACCACAATAATAAATTAAACTATCCACTTGACATAATTGCATTTTAGATAAACTAATAAATTTTGAACCCCCGTAAATTTGTTTAGTGTGATTTGGGTAACATAAAACCCCATATTATTAATTAAAATATTAATTTGTTTGTTTGTTGTGATTAGGCTTTATAGTAATTATTTACTCATACATATAATATAAAAAGACATATGTATATTATTTTGGACGCACATCTGCACTGGTATGGTAGGTCACGTACTTACATGCAATATACATCTATTGTATTTCTTGGTTTAAGATTCGATGATTTAACGTGTTACTGTATTTATTCGATGTTAAATAGTTTAATACAATAAAATATCTGTAATAGATTAGTAATTTTATGTTATCGGTTCATTATGTCATATAAAATTTTATTTGTATATATATTATTGTAAATAAAAAATAGTTTTCTTCACATATCTTTACATCAAATCAATTATATATATTGAGGATATTAATTGATTTATATCATTTGTATACACAAATTTAAAATCATTTACTAACATAGTGCAAGATACGGATTATAAATTAGTAATAAATTAAATCTACTTGACATTATTACATTTTAGATAAACTAATTAATTTGAGCCCTTTGGTTGTTGTGATTTGGGTAGCATAAAACCCCATATTATTAATTTAAATATTTCTTGTTGTTGTGATCAGTCATTTTAGTAATTACTTACTCGTACATATAATATAGAAAAATACTCGTACATATAATATAGAAAAATATGTATTAAAAAATAATAATAGTGGATATTGAACTTGTGACTAGGGACGACAATCTCACCCGTAATTAATGGTTAACTGAAAATCCGAACCACTCGAATGGTCGAAAACCCGATAAAATGCGGTAATGGTTGATCCGTTGATGGTCCGGTTACGGTTTAGGGTGAGATTATTTTTAACCATCACCCGAACCACCACCGAGCCATCAGTCGACCCGATATTCACCCGAACTTTAATTCAATTATATTAAGATAAGATAAAATACAATAAAATAAAATAAATCTTTAATTTTTACAAACCCTAAGATTCTAACTCCCTAAGTATTTAGTGAGCCTTTGAGGGTAATTATTTAATATATGCATAAATAAATTCAAGAATATAAACTTAAACAAAAATCTTGTTAATCGTATTTTTATTCAATTGTTTGTAGGATCTTTTAATTTTTTTGAAGACGACAATCTTGAGCCTTTTATGTTGTTGAATGTCGAGTTGTTGTTTGCTGAGTTGCTAAGTTGTTGCATTGCTGAGTTGTTGCGAAATGTTGAGTGTTGTTAAATTGCTGGCTTATTGAATTGTTAAGAGTTGTTGAATTGTTGTTTAGTTTGTTAAATGTTGAATGGTGAATTGTTATTTGATGTTGTAGTATTTTTTTAATTCATGACTATCATTGTTACGAGTTGTTGAATTGTTGTATATGGATCGTTTAACAATTATAATTGTTTATTTATTTATTTATTCATGACTATCGTGGTTGCGTTTTAAAAAAACATAAATGAGTAATTACATTTTACATGCTTAATTTGCCCTTGAACCCGAAAAAACCTGACCCACCCGATCAACCGCGGTTATGGTTTAGGGTGTAGGGGAGCTTGGGTGGACGACGGTCCCGGTGAACAGTTTTGCAGTACGGTTCGGTTGATGGAATTTATACAACCACCCACCACCCGAACCATTGACATCCCTACTTGTGACCAACAAAACTATATTTTTCCTCTTAACCCTTAATACCACTATGCCAAGAAGATTTCATGCTTATTTTGTCATACTAATTTTATTAGAATATATGATATGATGTAGCAGACTTCAACCTACCCCTAAATTCGTGTATGGAGTAAGCATTTAATCGCTTCATCGTAGAAAATATTTTTCATTGTTGTGTCTTCTTTAATGTCGATTTTAAAAGATTCAACACAATCAAGTATCGATGATAGATTAGTAGTTTTATGTTATCGGTTCATTATGTCATATAAAATTTTATTGATATATGTATGTTATTGCAAATAAAAAGATAGTTTTTTCACATATCATTACATCAAACCAATTATATGTGTTGACGGTATTATTCGGTATTATTCGGCAGTATACGCAAGTTTAATATTATTTATTAACATATACTTGTAAAAGGTACGGGGATACGGGCTATAAACTAGTAATAAATTAAGTCCACTTGAAATAATCACATTTTAGATAAACTAATTAATTTTGAGCCCTTTGTTTGTTGTGAGTTGGGTAGCATAAACCCCATATTATTAATAAAAATATTAATTTGTTTGTTTGTTGTGATTAGGCTTTATAGTAATTATTTACTCATATATAATATAAAAAAAAGACATGGATATTATTTTGGACGCACATCTACACTGCTAAATGGTAGGTCACATACTTACATGCAATATACATATATTGTATTTCTTGGTTTAAGATTCGATGATTATGTGTTGTATATAATATATTCAATATAATTTAGAGGCAATATTTGAAATTAGTAGCAAGATCATTAACCAAATCACGTGATCACCAACCACAGTAATAAGTTAAGGGAAATTCTAAACGATGTTCATATACTTTAAATTTTTTTAAATTATACCCTTAAGTTTTAAATTTTTCAAAAATAATGTTAAGCAATGAGTGATATAAGGGTACATTCCAAAAAATTATAAGGTTGATGAATCATCCGAAATCTGAAAACTCTTGGGTATAATCCGATAAAATTCAAAAAAAACATGGGTACCATCCTAATTTATCATAATTACCATCGCCTTAAATTCATCTTCACAGCCAGGCCACATACAAAACACTGCACTTGCCATATTTGTTTAGCAACAATGGCCTCTTCCGCTCCTCTAAGACAAATCTCAGAGACTTTCATCAAACCAAAGTACAAAAGTAACAAAATTGTTGACTTAACACCATGGGACATCGGCATGCTCTCTGTCCATCACATCCAAAGAGGCCTTTTGTTTCCCAAACCACTTATTCCCGTTGAGACTCTCTTGGAGAAGCTCAAGGATTCTCTATCTGTAGCTCTTGTCCACTTCTACTCCCTCGCCGGACAACTCGAGACACAAGTAGACGAACAAAATCACACTAGCTACATCTACATCAACTGCAACAAGGGTCCTGGAGCAAGGTTCTTGCATTCCGCCATCGAATTGACGATATCTGACCTCAGATCATCGAATGCGGCGAGTTCATTGTTTAACAACGACAATGTGATCAACTACGATGGCCATACTTTACCTTTGCTGACAATACAGTTCGTTGAGCTTATCGACGGAGTTTTTATGGCGTGCTCAGTTAATCACGCCTGTGTAGATGGAACTTCAATTTGGCACTTCATGAATTCATGGTCTGAAATCTTTACGGCGAACGGAGACGTGAATACTCCGATCTCACGGCCACCGGTTTACGATCGTTGGTTTCTTGACGGGACCGGTCCGATCAAGCTTCCTTACACACGCCTTGAAGAGTTGGTGGGAAGATTCAAGATCCCTCCTTTTGAGGAGAAGCTCTTCCATTTCTCAGCTGGATCAATGGCGAAGCTGAAGGCCAAGGCGAATTCAGACTGTGGAGCTACGAATAAGATCTCGTCATTCCAAGCCATGTCTGCTTTTGTTTGGAGGTGCATAACAAGAGCAAGATGCGTACCAGACGATAAGTACACCAGCTGCGGTTTGTATATGAATAACAGAGGAAGAATAACCCCTCCTTTACCCACAGATTACTTCGGGAACTCGGCTTCTTCCGCGACGGTGAAGGTCAGAGCCGGCGAGCTAGCTGATAACAGCTTGGGGTGGGCAGCTCTGCTGATAAATGAAATGGTGGTGAGTCGTGATGATAAGAAGGTGAGGGGTGATATCGAGAGTTGGATGAAGGATCCGCGGATAAACCAGATCGGATCTAATTCGGATCCTTATCGGGTCGTACTTACGGGCTCTCCATGGTTCGATATGTATGGGCCGGAGTTCGGGATGGGGAAAGCATTAGATGTTTTAGACGGAGTGGCAAACAAATATGACGGTAAGGTCAAATCTGCGCCGGGACGGGAAGGGAAAGGAAGCGTTGACTTGCGGATTTGCCTTTCCGGTCAAGCTTTCACTGCACTACAAATGGATGCTGAGTTTGCAGAGGCTTGTGTCTTTGTTTGAGTCATGATTTGCGTTTTGTTCTTCAATTTGCTTTCTTCTTCGTTTTTATTACTCGGTTTTTCAATTCCAGTTGCTCTATGCTTTCAATTAATCTTTGATTCGGTGTAATATGAAATTAAATATTTTGCATAATAAAATTTAAATTTATTAATTTAAGGAAGCAAAATTTTAAATCTTGTATTTAAAAACATAAAAAGTATGTCATCGTAATATAATTGAAGCTAAGTTTTGTAACTAAATGTATGAAGTTTGTGATACTGCAAGTAATCAGCACTTGTCATTTCTTTACCGAGAGGTCACCACGTAGCCCACATATTTGAATTCTTGCTCCTGCACGTGTTTTGGGGTTGAGACGTTACTACATACTATTCCTGACAAGTGTTTGATGTTGTTTTGAGCGTGCGAATATGGGAATTTATGTTTTTGGATATGAAGAAGGATGTTCGTGAAGTGTTTGTTATGGGTCCTAAAGATTTATTTCTTTGTTGTTGAGCTGAGGTTTCTTACGATGGAGGGCAATGACTTTTCTCATTGTTCGTTTAGATCTTTCAATGAAAACACAATATTTCTGACAAGTGTTTGTTATGGGAGAGAAGTAGAGATTTTCCTTGTTTGATAAGTCGTCTGAAAACACAATATTTTTTTGAGGTTGAGCGCAAGAATCAAGTTCTGGGCATCATTGAGTGTGATTTTGATGTTTTCGTGGTTTTTGTGGAGGTGTTAGCTGTTCTCAGAATGTGATTGGTGAGGATGGTAGAGACATCGTGGGTATCTTGAGGCCGGTTGTGGATATCTCAAGGCCGATTGCTGGAGATCAGGTTGTAGTTGATGATGGGAGTTTAGTGTTTGATGCGGATATGTTGGAGAGGATTATGTGTGTTTCTATTACTATTGTGAAAAATATCCCCCATAATTGTCGTCTTAGCTTCTCTCAAACGTTGTTGGGTGCTCTCCTGAAGGTGGTTGCTGAGTCAAGGTGTGTTGCTGCTTGGTTTAATTTATGTTGTTTTTACTTCCTCGGTGCAAGTCGATACAACATCATCGGATTTTGCAGGCCTTGTCTACATGGGAGGCTGAGGATGTTTCGAGTCTTATGCAAGCTTTGTTAGACACTTTGGAGCATAGGCCTTTTGTGATGGTTGATGGTAGCTCGAGCACTAGAGATGTTTTAGAGAGGAACCCTAATATCAAGCAATGTCTCCGCAAGGTTTCAGATGGGCATTTTGTGGCCGCTGTTAAGGTTGTGTTCGTCGGGAGTTGCTCCTTCTGTTATGAGACTTTGAAGGTGTTAGAAGCTAAACATCCGTACAAGCCTTCCCCTTCTAAGCCTTGCACTACCTTTCATGAACCACCTCTCATTGTTAATATTGATTTGGCTTTTAAATGAATTAAGTCCTTTCACAAAGGTACTTCTTGTGGTAGAGATGACTTGAGGGCTCAACACATCTTAGACGTTATGTGTGGTGAGGGTTCTTCGGTTTTCACTGGTCTTTTGAGAGAGATTACCTCAATGGTTAATTTGTGGTTGAGAGGCAAATGTCCGTTGAGTTTGGCTGAGTTTGTGGCTTCAATTCATCGTCTATACTAACAATACATTGGATGAAGCCTAGCAACATCACGCCACAACAACAAAAGAACTTCTAACCGTGATGTTCGTCTTATACAACTTTAGGACCTATCTTGTAAGTTCTAAAGAGATTGTCTATCACGATCACGTCGCTTTTACTCTTTTAGGTGCTTGATGGCCAGGATGGATACCAAACTATACATCCTCCGGTGGATAGCTTCTCCAAGGGTAAATTTATAACGTAGACATAAGAGATAAGAAAGAAATAGACAACACCATGACATATCACCTTTCCATACTTCCATACTTCCTACCAATGTCATTGGTGTAATCTCGACCTCTCATCCCTATTGACGACGCTCTTGGATGATAGTGGTAGGCTAACAATTAACTTTTCTTATAAGATAATGCGTTACCGTTTGTTCATAAGATTTGTTTCTTGTTAGATTTTCTTATCATCATTTTAATGATAAATAATTTTATACCAATTATTAATCGTTTTTATCTGAGGTTAAGATTTTTTAAAAATTGATTTCGGATTATTTTTTAGGTTTGTAGATGATGGTTTAAAAAGTTATTGGATTTCATGAAGCGGAGGTGAGACACGAATCAGTGAGGGTAATATGCAACGTATCATTTAGAGGCCACATTTGAAATTGGTAGCTGGTTTATAAAAAGCAAAGGTACTCTCTTGGAGAAGATGAAGGATTCTCTATCAGTAGCCCTTGTCTACTAAGGGATCCCTTGCCGGACAAGTCGAGACTCAAGTAGATGAACAAAATCATAGCAGCTTCATCTACATCGAGTGCAACAAGGGTCCTGGACTAGGTTGTTGCATTCCGACATTGAACTGACCGTATCCGATCTGCGGTTTGATAATTAATGATAGATGAAGACTTATCCCTCCTTTGGGAACTCGGTATCTTTAGCGACAGTCAAGGTAAGAGCCGGCAAGCTGTGCTGCTAAATGAAGCTGTGGTGAGTTGTAATGATAAGAAGGTGAAATCTGCGCGGGACCCTTATCGGGTCATGTTTACGGGCTCTCCGCGGTTCGATATATATAGAACCGAGTTCCGACTTCCAAGTTCGTAGGTGAAATCTGCGCCGGGACCCTTATCCTGGAGCTAGGTTGTTGCATCTCTAACTTTGTTTAATCTTCTCAAGCTTTTCACTACATGTTGAGTAACTACGTGTCATTTTTTTTGAATAAAAATAATAATTAAACTAGAGTTATTTCAACGATTAAATATGATAAGAAAAGCTTTTTAGGGATCAATAGTCGTATTAGTGATTTTCTTTATTCATCGTCATAACTACTATGCACTTTCCGTGCGTAAGTGAAGTAGATGAAAAAAAATAATAATAAAAAATAATTAAAAGAGAGTTATTTCAATAATTAAAATATGGGTAAGAAAAACTTTTTAGGGTTTATAGACGTAAAACGTATTGGTAATTTTCTTTATTTATCATCATAGTTATGCACTTCACGTACGTAGGTGAAGTACATGGAAAAAAAAATAATAATAAAAATTTCAGCTACGCATATAGAAAGCGTAGTAGTAGTTTATTTTTTTTTACATTACTACATTCCTTATATGCGTAGTCGAGAACCCTATGAACAACGCACCTTGCGTGCGTGTGTAGTTGTGATGACTAATAGAGATTTTCGTCGATATGCTTAGAAAACACGGGTTCTTACTACCCGTCTCCCTTCTTCTCCCCTGCTTTTGACCTCCTTTTTCTCATCGGGGCTTGTTTATTTCGGTCAAGTTTCCATAATTTTTGAATTTCAATTGTTATATAGCCTCTTGTCCCCAATATAGTCTCCTCTAACATCCTTGAACAAAGATGAAGGTTGGATCTTATGTTCTAGTGAACAACAGGCAAGATAACTCGAAAGTGTACTACTTAATCAAAGGGCAAACCTTCCCCTCATCTATACCTTCCATATAAAATTATAATCGGTCTCCAGATAAAATAAATTAATCCAAGAAATTCCAAAATTCCAAAATTCAAAAATGAAAAAACATGGAACCTTGCTAGAAAGAGGAGATATGGTGGCGGGTGATGAGATCCATAGAGCTTGGAGGGTGGCCACCATACCTGAACTAGCTTGTTCTCGTTGGAGAAGTGGAATTTGTTAGCAGACTTACCATTAGAAGACAACAGTGGAGTAATCGAACAAGGAGGTCTTGAAAAGTGGGGTTTGGCCACCATTTTTGAGGATCTCTGTTTAAGGAAATTCGTGATTTTTCTTAATCGCTGAAATAACTCTCTTAGGGGTTTTACTCACCTTGTGTCTTCACGTCGATCTTCTTCTTTCACTTCTTCAACATCCTCAAAAACAAGTTCATGTAAACATCAATCCCTATATAGCGTAGTTAAAGGAGACTCTCTTAGGGGTTACTACACATTCTTCCTATGATCATCTACTCTATTTTGAAATTATTTGTGTACTTGATATTAATTTTTCGAAAATTACTTGTATAATTACTATTTCGAAACTGCGTGTGTAACTGCTTTGGGTAAATGATAACACATTTTTCTTATGAGTTTTTTTTTCCCGAAACTACTTGTGTAATTACTATGAGGGGGTTTCAGAACTGCTTGTGTAAGATTTGTTTTCTATTTGTTGTTGTTTACAAGGAAGAAGGAAGAGTGTTGTTGGAGAAGACGTTAAATCGAAAATCAGATCCAACTTCACAATGGTAATTTTTGAAGATTTTTTTTAATTGAAGAAGAGATAATTAAGGAGGTGAAAGACTTTATTTATTTAATTTTATAAATATAGTGCCTTAGTGGGGTGAGGGGTATAGTATGTTTTTAATAAAAAAAATGTTTTATTTCACCAATTCTCTCTTATAAAAATGACTTATATGAGTTAAAATAATTTCTATAATCCCAAAAAACAACCCTCTCAATCAAGGTTATTGGAGATTAATCTATTTTAATCCTTATCTAGATTAATCTTATAAAAAACCTATATATGTTACCAATCACACCCTTGGTGTTCCTCTAGCTTTTATTTGCTTCGGTTGTTTGAAAAAAATAAACGGGACCCGTAGGTTGTCCGGGTCCAAAAATCCGACGGATTAAGACAAGTCTGCTTTCGGCCCGAGTTGAGTATGCTCAAGTCTACTATTGGATGATTTTGTGTAACGAATACTATATTACAAATATGTAATTTCAAATCTATCTTGTTAAATTTTCTAATTTAAAAATACTTAATTAAACTTTGCAAATAAATATAATGTTATGTTAACTTTAATTATTATTTACAAAAAAAAAGAATTTTGAAAATAAAATTGATTAATCTAGATGATTTTTGTGTAACAAATACACTATTCGATCTTATTAACTAAAATTATTGTGTAGATTTTCGGTTTTAAAATTAAAAATATTTTATTAATTTATTATTATTAATTATTTATCGTATACATACCGTATGATTTAAGTATGTGAATTGTGAAGATTCACATTCTACATTCTTATTTATTTTTATAGGTTTAGATCATTTCTCTTCGTCTTTTTGAAAAATCTCACGCTTTTTGTAAAGCAATCGACACGATTGATTACATTGATTGAATCGATCACAACCACTTTCCTCACCTTTTCACAATTCTTTCTAAATTGCCTCGATCTCTCTGATATAGACCTAATCGACTCGGTTGATTTCATCAAAGGACTCAACTCAAGAAATTCCTCTACGTTCATCTTTATATTTAGTTTTTTCATTTATCTGATGTAAATCAAGGGTATGAACCCTTAAATATACTTGTATCGCTAAAACCAAACACAATAGGCATTCTTAAAGAACCCTAAAACACCTGGAGGATTGCTTGTGGCTAGTTGAAGCACCCTACTCTACAACGCGCAAGCAAAACACACTCAAACAAGTCCAAAGCAAGAATGTGAACAAGATGTCTCTTGCTCTCTACTACACATGCGGGAGCCCTAGACAACGGAGATTCTTCCAACAATATGCCGCATAATAACAAAGTGTTTATTCAACTTTAGGTTAAGAAAGACAAGAGGTATGAACTCCCTATTTATAGGGTGTTATTCGGCCATAGACTTCTTGTAATCTATCCCGGAGAATCATATCTTATCTAGAATAAGATATGATATTGAGCTAAGAAAATAATAAATAAAACCGGTCAAGTAATATGATTTCCAAGTCTATTTTAAGTTTTCCTATTAGAAACTTAAATTATTTGCAAAAGAAAATAAATACAATACTTGGACATAAAAATAACATTTAAAGACCACGTAACTAATTCATAATTAAAACACGTCCTTATGGGCTAATGAATAAAAATGAAAGGCCCGATATAGCCACTAGAGATGCGCCTTCTACACGCAAAGGATGGGTTTGACTTGGCTCTTCGAGACCGTGGTTCACGATGGCATGGATGCTCGGGTAAGCTGGTCCAATCATCGGAAAGACAGTCCATGTATTCCGATGGATGGGCTAGGAAGCGTATCCTTCAAGGTTGTGGGTATTAGATGCATGTGGATCTGCAAGGATAACTTGAAATGACGTCGCATGAATGACTTGACCTTTTATGGATGTGGCATGGCTTGCATGACTCATGGTACGACTATCCTTCACATGTGCATAACTTGTGTGGATCAAAGGAAACGTTGCATGACTTCCTTTCACATATGTGGATGTCCAGAGGTGAGGGAGTGTTTGAATGTGTACTCGAGCTTCAAGGAACCGAGGCTAGTGCGATATGGTGTGAGTGGACCCGAGCCTCCTCTTCTTAAGGTATAGTTGTGTTGGAAAATAGGAAGGTGTAGAGCCCACGAGTCTTCTCTTCCCTTCAATTCTTAGGACGTGATTGATCATATTTTCATATATTCTAGATCTTCTAGTGCGAAGGGATCTTAACTAGTTTCTCCTCTTAACACTACTCTTCCTTCCTCTCCTAAGCTTCAGAGTCCATATAGTTGCATCTGCTTTCCTTGCCTTACCTTTATCTTCCTCCTTTTGGTAGGAGGTCCGGGACATGCTCTTGCTCCAGTACTGGAGGTGATCATGGATGTGGTCTAACATCCTTGGATGATCTTAGACGTGCTCCGACGTCCATGGGTGATCCTAGAGATGCTCATGCATCAAAATGAAGAGCAACTCACACTTCTAGAAGCAAGAGATCACGACTGGAATTATATGAATAAAATGATTAATTATATTATGTGTTGGATAATCGAATAATATTTACAACTCATTCACAATATTATTCAATGTCAAGCTAAAGAAATACAAAGAGAATGATCTTCTATTTATACTACTGACTATGGTTTGAAGGATGATTCAACAAAGAAACTAGTTTATTCTATTCTAAAGAAAATTAGATAGTATAATTTAAATATCAAAATAAAAAAGCTAACTAGTTGAACCAAAAATAAGGTAGATTATTTGAGCACATTAAATGAGGTGTACGGATGCATTATGGACACCTATCCAGCTTTTATTCTAGTGGGATTGAATTTGGGTTTTTCTCACGTGGTAGAGAATATGAGTAGATTTGAAAATCTCCCGATCTTCTTAATATCTCTTGGAATAAAAGGAGGAATGACTAATCCGAATTAAAATTAAATAATGAAAGGTAAATGTTATTAATTTCACATTTGGGAAAATCGTATTGCTATTTTATTTGGTAAACTCCTCCTTAGTTTCCTTTTTTCTTATTGCAATTCTGGTGCTCAACTATGTAATCTGGATCGTATCATTATCCTTTTCAATAAGATATGATCACTCGACCCCTTCTCTGAATTGACCCAATCACGTGCATTCCATCAACATGTATTGTTAGCCTTAAGTTAAATCGAGTCGGATGATGTTTGAATTTTATAGGAATAGGATATTAGTCTTTGACTATATACATGTCTATGCTTTAGAGATTGCTTGGCTATGTTTGACTTCGATATTTTCGATCTTGTGTGTAGCTTTATCTAGTTGTAGGCGTTATTCTAATTATCCTCAAAATGGTCTTGAACTTGAATGTGTGTATTTTAATAAAAACACAATTAGATTTCCATAAATAGCAAAGTCAATGAATTTTACTATAAAACCATATGATTCCACGATATATCCTTTGAATATAGGTATAGATGAGGTTGAAAACTAATGCATAATTGGATGAGATCACATATTACTTGTGAGATTTGGATCTTATGAATATATGTATGAACTTGGTTAGAAATGAGGTTTTTACAAGTGATTCTATTTGGATTAGTTCCAAGAGTGTGACCTCTTTGTGAATGTGTGGAACATGATAAAATAAGGGCTTAATTAACAATATACTTTTAGTTTCGATGCACTTGTTAAGTATGTAGAGTTTTCGGTTGGCAAAAACCTTACACCGATTACAAGTTATATTAATGATACCTATAAAAAGTCCGTTGACTCTTCCGAAGAACCGGAAGCGAAGCGCTATGCCGGGGCGGGGGGACGAGAAAAGAAAGGGCTCCGAAGAAAGAAATTGAGGTTCCCAATGCTTCTCCACGCCCAACGAGATGCGCCAACCTCGGGATGCTTTATTCCTAACCCCTAAAGGTTCCGAGACGGAGCTTAACCTACGCATATTCAGTCGTACCGGCATGGCCCCACTGATTTGTTTTCGATCAGAGCATCAAGCAGCGCAACCCGGTTCTACTTGACTAAGCCCCATGCTCGTTTAAGGAGGGAGTTTTACCTAACTACCTTTTTGATAACAAGGCGACGAGAGTCGACCCGACATTCATTAGTTTCGAATGAAGCCGCTCATAACGGTTATATTGTAGGTTCGAGCCCTACTAAGCCTACCGCCCTCTTTTCTTCACCCGAAAAAAGGCAGTCGAAGTCCCCGCCACCCAGGGCGCTCGGCCGGTGCTCCTTTCTCAAAGCAGAACAACTCTGAACGTCAGGGAAGATAAGGGAAGACCACCTGAGCGAACCGACCGAAGGGACTTGAACTCAATTAGTAGCGCTGGCACGTCACTCGGCTCCTTGGCTCACTTCGGTTGCAAAGACTTTCTCCTTAAGCGCATGTCTCAGCAACACAAAACGAGGGTTTTTTGGCCCCCTTCGCTCCACTAGCCTTTTGATTGGGAGCTGGAAGTACCAAGCTGGTGGTATCGTATATAAGAGAACGGCTGCTTTTAGGAGTTATCTTTGTCTCAGCTTTCTCTAGAGATTAGCAAAGGCGCGGGGCTTTCCATCTGACATTCGTTGGGCTTCCCTCTTCGGGAGCCTGCGTCCCGGCCTTTTTGTGCAATAAACCTCTCC